>CAXHSM010000197.1:0-37000 GCA_964019185.1 Maratus speculifer | reverse complement strand
AAGACTTGTGGATTGGCTGCGGAGGCGCCTGATTAATGTCCCACTGATTAAGGTCCCGGTACGTCATTTTGACGTCACAAGAAACCGGGATATAAATCCAGTACTTGAGCATTTCACTTTTCACGAAATCCTGATTAACGTCCCACTGATATACATCCCGCTATCAGATCGGGACCTAAATCCAGTCACAGAGAATTTTATTTTCGTCGAGACCCTGATTAAGGTCCCACTGATTAAGATCCCGCTATACGTCATTTTGACGTCACAAGAAACCGGGATATAAATCCAGTGCTTGAGCATTTCACTTTTCACGAAACCCTGATTAACGTCCCACTGATATACATCCCGCTATCAGACCGGGACCTAAATCCAGTCACAGAGAATTTTACTTTCGTCGAGACCCTGATTAAGGTCCCACTGATTAACATCCCGCTATACGTCATTTTGCTGACGTCAGAGTAGATGGGACTTAAATCAGGGGGACTTAAATCCAGTGCTAAAGCATTTTACTTGCGACAAAATCCTGATTAACATCCCTATGATATACACTCCTGGACAAAATTATAAACTCAGAATTTTTTTTATTTGTTTACATCATAATATAAATAAGCTTAGCTTTACATTAATAAAATAATGATGAATATTTATAATAAGACATCTGAATTTAATATAACTCATAAATAAAATGGAGTAAGTACTTTAAATAAGAAAATACATAACTTAAAAAAAATAACATTATGTGAAACCTGGACAAAATTATAAACTCAAAGTTATAAATTTCTATATTCTGGTATATTTGATATAAATAAATGCATTTTGTGATAAGAAACTAATAAATGAAGTCATTATGGATCAATACATTTCAATACATCAATGCATATTTAAATTTTTCTCGTAAAATAACATTATTTGAGATCTGGACATAATTATAAACTCAAATAGCAAATGAAGCCTTTGTGCAAAAATGTTTAAAGGTAGAAAGCCAACGATTATAAATGCACAAATAAAGTATGAAAAAGCAGCAAACAGCTGTTTCGAATCTACTATCGAGATTCTTCATCAGTGCAAAACTCAGCGAGCTAGAAAAAGCAAAACGGAGCAAAGAGACAGAGAGACGCAGGCTTATATACCTGCTACAGGAACGATCCTGCCTTAAGAAAAGCAACCAGTGAGAAGAAAAGTAAGCAGCCTGAACAACAGGGTGGAAAGTAGCGAAATACCGAAGAACAAACAAAACAAAAACTAAAAAGAGAGGGGTAAAAAAAAAAGTTTTAAATTGAAGTTTTCCAAATGCTTGGACAATAAGGAGTATTTGATAAGTCATTGACTAAGGAGTGAGAATGTTTAATTTTTGGGAAGCTTACCACATCATTCAAGACATTTACATACCTATTGCTGCAGCCATTCTTTTGAACTTTTAGCAGAGTATATTGTTGCATTATCTTGCAGAAATACCCAATTTTCGTCAGTGACCAATGGCCCATATGGCAAAACATTATCATCCAGGATTAACTGGTGGTCTTCTGCTTTTTGTTTTCCATTAAGAAAATGCAGAGCGATTTTACCTTTCTGAGAAAAACTAGCCCACATCGTCACTGATTGTTCACCAAAGTTTCGACTAAAGATATGTCGTTCTTCAGGCTTGATATTTTTCCAATAGTATCTTATACCACCTGGGCCATATAAATTAAACTTCTTTTTGTCTGACCAGATGATTGTGTGCTCTACTATGTTGTCCATGACATGAACTGTTGTGCAAAATGAAGTCTGGGTTTCATGTGATGGGGCTCAAGTTTTAGCTCAGCTTTCATTTTCTTCCATTTCTTATTCTGCGCTCATTGAAGAATTCGTCTGACAATTCGAGAGCTTACATTTAGCTTTAAGGTATTTACAATTCGGCTAGAAGGAGCTCCAATACTAAATGCTGTTCGTCACATAGATCTTCGATTTCTTTCTGTATCTTTGGATGCTGACCTCTTCGTTTTATATACAAAAACCATATTAATAAACCATATTTAACAAAATTATTTAACTAAAAATTATAAAAATGCATTGCTGAATTGAAATATATCCATTTCTAATAGCTTTATTTATTAGTTTATTATCATAAAAGGCATTTATTTAAATACAAAATACTAGATTGTAGAAATTCATAATTTTGAGTTTATAATTTTGTCCAGGTTACACATAATGTCATTTTATGAAAAAAATCTAAACACGTATTGATGTATTGAAATGTATTGATACATAATGATTCCATTTATTAGTTTTTTATCACAAAATGCATTTATTTATTTCAAGAGTGCCAGAATATAGAAAATCATAACTTTGAGTTTATAATTTTGTCCAGGTTTCACATAATGTTATTTTTTTCAAGTTATGTATTTTCTTATTTAAATTACTTACTCCATTTTATTTATAAGTTACATTAATTTTAGATGTCTTATTATAAATATTCATAATTATTTTATTAGTGTAAAGCTAATCTTATTTATATTATGATGTAAACAAATTAAAATTTTTCTGAGTTTATAATTTTGTCCAGGACTGTATATCCCGGTACGCCATTTTGATGACGTCACAGTAGATTGAAACTTAAATCAGTCTTAGGAACACATTTGTTTTTTCGCAAGAATTCCTAATTTACGACTTCATGATATATACTCCCACATGCCATTTTTATTCAAAACAAATGGGATTCATGTAGGAAAGGTCACTAAATGTCTGTATTATAACATATTATTATTATTATTATTATTATTAAGTATTACTATTATTATTGTTTACTATTACTATTATTATTATTTTATTTTCTCTACCTCGTGCTTTTAATCTGGAATATATTTCTCATGTCATCATTGATGATTTATTAGGATAATAATGAAAAAACTTTCTTTCTATTAATTACATACTTTAAAATCAGCTTGGAAAATGTATAATTTTTAAAATACACCAGCTTCTCGCGCTTTTATAACGATGCTATAGAATATAGACAATATTTTTTATTTATCATTCATATTTATCATTTTATTTCATTAGTTAAAAAAAATTTCCATCTGTTTACCAGAAACATTCAGAATTACGATACTGAAAACACTGTACTTTAAAATTTTACGCTTAAAGGCCAGGCACATATAGCACTAACTTCTTTCGGTCAGGCGTCGCTGTTTTTTATCTTTCATATCGGCGCTTTGATGTAGGGGAGACTGGGGTACAATGGACCACGGGGTACAATGGTCCACCCCCTATTTTTGATATTAATTCTGTTTTTGAAAGCTTCATATTTTAGTATATAGATGACAGTCATGAAGTAGTAAAAAGAAGTTTGAAACCATGTGCATAGCTGACATTTTAGCCATTTTATGCTTGATAATTGATTTGACACAGGAGGAGTAAGGCAAAAGTAAATATTTTCAGTGAAACATATCTTCATTTATTTATTACAGATTTGTAATTTGAAAGATACTGTGTGACAAAATAAAAAGGTAAGACAATGCATTATTATATTTATTATAGCTAAAATAATAGAATTCTAAATTTCTTTTTTTATCATCAAGTTTTTGTCAAACTTCCATATGGGGTACAATGGACCATCAGAAACTGGGGTACAATGGACCATGATCCATTGTACCCTAGTTTTGTATCTTATGTTTTTAAAAGTTAAATATTGTATGTGAAATTCAGAATTAATAAATTATTTTACTTCTGTGTGTAGATTAATTAATGATTCATGTTGTGTAATGCATTTTTGAAATATTTATCTGTGTAATAAAAGCTTTCAAATTTAAAAATTAACCCAAATTGAACACCAAAATTAGTAAACAAAACATTTTGTGCATTTGAGGGTTTTTTTTTTTTTTATTTCACATGATTTGTTAATTTAATATTCCTGCACTTATGTATACATGCATCCATAATAATGAGTTATATTTAAATAAAATAATAAAATGAGAAAAACAAAAATATATCTACCTTTCAAACATAAAAATTAGCCCAAATTAAGAATTAATAAATTATTTTATTTCTGTGTGTGAATTAATTAATGATTCATGTTGTGAAATGCATTTTTGAAATATTTATCTATATAATAAAAGCTTTCAAATTTAAAAATTAACCCAAATTGAACACCAAAATTAGTAAACAAAACATTTTGTGCATTTGAGGGTTTTTTTTTTTTTTTTAATTTCACATGATTTGTTAATTTAATATTCCTGCACTTATGTATACATGCATCCATAATAATGAGTTATATTTAAATAAAATAATAAAATGAGAAAAACAAAAATATATCTACCTATTAGTTTGTGTCTGGATGTAATAATTAAATAAGGTAAAATTCATTAAAAAAATACAGATGATGTAAAGTAGACAGGAAAAATTTATTATATTTTTTCCTTAGTCATATATTTAGATATGACTTTCCTTAGTCATATATTTAGATATTTCTTATTATAAAGGTTTATATTTAACTTTAAGTGGCATCATTGGACAAAAAGATTATACATCATTTTTCATATTTCTTTTAGCAATGCCAAGAAACAAGCCTAGGAAAACCAATAGAGGTTCTGTGCCACATAAAGTTGTGGAACAGGCTTTAAAATGTATTGTAGAAGATAATAAACCTAACTGTTCAATCTGCGACCGGTATAATGACTTAATGATAAAAAAAAATGAAGAAAAAAAATGTTACTTTAGTTAGAGCTAAAAGAGTGAATAAACAAATAAAAATTAATAATAAAATGTGAATAAACAAATAAAAATGAATAATAAAATGTGAATAAACAAATAAAAATGAATAATAAAATGTGAATAAACAAATTTGTTATAGTTTATCTTTCTTATTGTTAAAAAATGAACTACACTGATATATTTTTATTCAAATTAGAAGTGGTCCATAGAGCCCCATGCTATGGACCATTGTACCCCGGCATTGGGGTACAATGGTCCACTTTGTTACTTGCTATTTAAAAAAATATATTAAAAAAAGTATGCATAATTATTATTTTTGAGTGGATGCAGTATAAACTTTAATGTATAGGTAACATGCATGTACTTTATCAAAAGAAAAAATCAATACTTTAAGAATAAACAGTCAAAATTTACAAAAGTGGACCATTGTACCCCAGTCTCCACTATAAATTGCTATTTCAGTGCACTGAATCTGAACTTCAAGACAGAAATCGAACTCGAAATCAGTTGACAGCTTTACGGCTGAAGATGGGGGAGATAAACTTTCCCTTCCTTTGTCAATTCGGTAGAGTCAGTCCCTCAAAAATCATTTAAAGATGTTTCAAAACTACCAAGCTTTTGTTCCATTCGGAAACAAAGAAAGATTTATTGCTCTTTTAGTGTAATAAAAAATAATGCTGTTTGCCCGCAGCCTTATATTTTATGTTATGATTAATTTTTAGATATTTTCAAGAAAATATATAACTTTTACATAAAATACAGTCGACTCTCGTTAATTCGAAATCAGATAATTCGAATCTTCGCTTAATTCGAACTAAACATGAAGTCCCGAAATTTTCAATGGCAAAATAACGTTAAACATTTTCATTAATTCTAATTCATTTTATCTTGACTTCGTTTAATTCGAACTAACGAGAATTCCGATTTTTCATTCTTCCTTTCTTTCTCACGAATTTCAGACCATTTGAATAACTTTCTTTCCCATACATTTGACATCCACTTTCTTAGTGCCTCGTCTGTCCATCAGTGACGCTTAAAAATTTTCTTCCATTGTGCTTGTTTCTAATCACTTAATTGGTTTACGTATTTATACATTCTAATTTAATATTAAGTCATATTCTGATGATAACAGACGAAATAAGTTTTAAAAAAAACACTATAACATTAATTCCTTTGTAAAGGACCATATTAAGCATGTTTTCATTTCATACTTTCCATAATTCGAACTCCCGATAATTCGAACATTTCTTGTGGTCCCGACGAGTTCGAATTAACGAGAGCCGACTGTATGTTTTTTTTTTTTCTGAATTATCGTGCATATTTTCATGTTATTATTATTTTTAATTTTTAAATTGTTTCTTTGGTACTTTTTTAGTGTAGAAGTCTTGACGAAATAAAAAAAAAAAAGAAAAGAAAAAGAAAAAGAAAGAAAGAAAAAACGAAATTTGGCATCATATTTTTCTTGAATCTTGTTCTCTTTTATTAGAAATTTGTTTTATTTAAAAAAAAATCACATCCTTATATCCTTATATCTATATTATAAAGGCCAAACGTATCTGTGCGTAACGCATACGTCATTTTGCGCATAGCAACACTTTCAAATTTTAAATGAATTTCGGTATTGAAATTTTTGCTACTAAAAATTTTTTAATTTCTTAATGTTGCATATTTTCAATTTTTACACCATCGTGTAGGAAAAAAAATGTACTTTTAAATGAAATTTGTTTGAAAGCTGTATCTTAATTTGTTTTTGAAATATCAATTTTTTTGTATCTTTTAATAACTCCTTTCTAATTGTGGCAACAGGAGTACTCGATTTCTATTTGAAGCAAAGGAAAAAAGGGAAAAAATTGAGTGCTGTATCTTTATGTTGCCATTTTCTCATTAAAAGGGAAAAAATAGAAATTTAAATATCTTCTGTTATAAATCCCGGTGAATTTTGACTTCTTTACACAATTTGATTTACACGTAAAATAATATCAACAGTTTAATATCTATTTCAGCTAATAGCACCGAGACTTCAAGTTTTGAATCAAAATTATCAAATTGAAATGCCAATTTTTTTTTAAACGTGAATACAGATGTGAAATCTACATTTGTAAATTTTGATATGGTGAAAATGATGCCGGGCTTAGATTTCACAAAAAAAAAAAATAAATAAATAAAAAAAATAAAAAAAAAATAAAAAAAAAATTCTGTGATTGAGTCAAAGTTGAATAAATTTTGCTTTTTATCATTTTGGAATACTAGCATTAGAACTTTAATTAATAACTTTATCATAATAACATATCTTTATTATTTTTTACTGCTTACATATGCGATTAAAGTTTAATTTTAACAATTTCTACAACTGCGTTTTATATAAATAGTATTTTGTTAGTTTGACGATAAATATCGTTTGTTTAAGACTTAGACGTACCAATATAAAATGCATTTTTTACTATAATTAATTTTGTAGGTTTATTATAATTTAATGAAACAGTTCCTTCTTAAACATTTTCTTTCGTCAAAATTTGACGGGTTCTGCCTTGTCTATATTAATATTATAAAGAGGAAAGATTTATTTGATTGTTTGTTTGTTTGAATTGAATAGGCTGCAAAACTATTTGACGGATTTGAAAAATTCTTTCACCGTCTGAAAGCTACACTATTTCCGGTGAACATAGGCTATATTATATATATATATATATATATATATATATATATAAAAAAAGGGATTTTTACTAAAATACCAATAATGCAACCCAAGGTGTAGAAAAATGACCTTAAAATTAACTTACATCGCGTCCGCTGCGAATACTATTGATTATCTATACTAATATTATAAAGAGTAAAGATTTGATTGTTTGTTTGTTTGACTTGAATAGGCTCCGAAACTACTTGACGGATTTGAAAAATTCTTTCACCGTCTGAAAGCTACACTATTTCTGGTGAACATAGGCTATATTATATTTAAAAAAAAAAAACAAAAAAAAAAGGGATTCTTACTAAAATGCCAATAATGTAACCCAAAGTGTATAAAAATGACCTTAAAAAATCTTTACACCGCGTGCTCTGCGAATACTATTGATTATAATGTATATACATAAAACAAAGTCGGGTTCCTTACACCATTTATAACTCAAGAACGGATATATCGATTTTTATGATATTTTGTATGAAGGTATCTGAGACCTTAGATCAACATATAGGCTACTTTTTACCCGACTACCTAAAAGAAGGGTAATGTTTTAGTAGTTGAATTTAATGGGATGAAGTGTCAGTAACAATTTCCGATGTCAGTAGTGGCACGGGACTGGGCGACTTGCGCTACCCGTAGCAAAGCGAGGGCGGGCTGCTAGTATATTATAAATGTGATAGAGTGTCCGAAAGTTGGAATGAAATTGGCTTCAAGACGGATGGATTAATGACTTTGAAACTTTGCTTATAGATAAATTATAGCCCGGAAATGAACATAGGCTATGTTTTATTCATTTTATTCAAATATTTTCCTTAATAATTCAAAATTTCATTATTTTTTTATACAGAATCAATAGGCATTTTTTAGGTAAAATTTAACCATTTTCCTTTCTTGCTGTCAACCAAATAGAAATTTGGAATGATAATTTCTCAGCGTCAGTAAATTTTCAACTAAGCAATTTCCGTGCAAAAAAATGAAAATAAAAAAAATTAAAAGAAAATAAGTATGACGTCATATTTTAAAAAGAAATAAAGAGAGTATTTTTTGTTATATATTAAACATGTATATTTGTTTCATTAACAAGAATTTTTCTGTCAAAAATGGCGGCATAATTAGGAAAAAAATATTGAATGAAAAGGAATAATATTATTAATGAAATATTTCACATGGAAAAATGTGACGTCATTGTTGAAATAAAAGAGGTACCTTATAGTAGTCGTTAAAAATACAAGAGGCATGAATATCAGTAGCTAATGGAGCTAGATAAATAATGACGCCAGATTTAAAATGAATGAGCAAATTTTTTACTTATACTAATTAATAAGTTATAAGTTACATACAAATGAAAATTTTTATTCAAAACTCATAATTATTAAAATTTTTTTTTTTTTTTTTTTTTTTTTTTTGGAAAAAGGCGGAAAATATAAATACTAATCAATATATTTTTCACTCTATTTTTTAACACTTTCCAAGAAAGTTGAAAAGTTATTATGCCTTCGGTTTGTCTGTCCATCTTGCCGCTTTCTAACTTTAGTAAATTTCATAGCAATCCGAGTAGCCATGAAATTTTTGTACTTTAATAACATTTACCTTAACACGGATACCTACTGAAAATGATGTTTCTACCATGATTAGTTTGTTTTTAGAGATTGTCAAAAATTTCTTTACATTACGGCATTATGTGGAAAAATCGTTTCAATTGAATTTTAACGATATTACACCCTGTGAACAATATTACACCCTGTTGAAATTTATATGCATCAACAAAGTGCACTAAAATATTCATTCACCTGTCAACGATATTATACCCTGTTCAAATTTATATGCATCAACAAAGTGCACTAAAATATTCATTTTGTAAAGTATGCAGTGAAAAGGACAATAGGAAATGATATTTTCAATGAAATATTTCACTTGGAAAAATATGACGCCATTGTTGAAATAAAACAGGTACTTTATAATTCTAGTGGCTCTACTTTATAGTAGTCGTTAAAAATACAAGGGACATGGATATCAGGAACTATTGGAGCTCGATAAATAATGACGTCACATTTAAAATGAATGAGAAATATTTTGTACTTATGCTAATTAATAAGTTATAAATTATATACTAATGAAGATTTTCTTTCAAAATTCATAATTATTAATGGAACACATTTTTTGTGTGGAAAATGGGAATAAAACTGATTAATTTACTTACCCATCATACGTAGTATAGGGTAAGTTTTGCAATCGTTTTGAAAATCGAAGTAATTTTTTTAGCGGATTTACGCGTTTCAGACACTAGAGATTCCTAAAAACATATTTTTACAAAAAAATTTGCCGTCCGTCCGTCTGCCTGTGTGTCAGTAAACGCTCTATCTCCCGAACAAATTGAGATAGAGACTTGAAATTGTGTATGTACTTAGTATGTAAGAATGCGACGAAGCCTATTGAATATCAGTAACCTCGATTATCCGGATCTATTTTTTTCGGATTCTCGAAAAATTCGTTCTGATGGAAGGTATATAAAAATTTTCGATTTGTTTTATTTTAAGGAATGGATGTAAAAGAAACTGTTAGTCAATATGGCTTTTATTTTTGGAATTATAAGGATGTTTCTTTTATGCAGTTCGGTACTACTTGAGTAGTTTGGCGTTTCATTTAATTTATCGAAATGGGTTCATCAGCAATTCATGACGACAGCATTACTATGTGTATTAAAATATGTAAAGATACTCTTAAACTTTGTTTTGCAATTGCAACGCATTTTGCAAATAGTTTAAACATATTTTATTTTCATATATTTATCGCATATCCATGATGGGTAAGTATTATGGTGGACCCTAACGACTAGTTTTCTTTAAAATTAAAAAGAATATAATTTCAATTCGTATAGATCAGCGCTGTACTAGATTTTTGGCACCCTTTTGAATGTTTCCTATTGCTAATATTTTTAAAAAAATAAAATTCCATTTAAAAATGCTTTATTTTAAATCCTTGATATTTGCTTGAGATATATTTTTGAAAACTATGAAAGTAAATTACAATCATCAAAAATGAAAATGCGTTTTATTAATTTAATCATGTGTTATTGCGTATCTTCACTAATTTACAATTATTCTTTATGCAAAATGCTATGGAAAGTATGGCAAAGGAGATTCGCAAAAGTTGAAATAAATTAATATGGCTAAGATGTGAAAAGTAGAAAAAAAGCGCATCCCTTTCCCCTCCTTCATGCAGGAATGTTAAACTTTTTTTTTTTTTTTTTTTTTTTTTTTTTTACACTATATACTGTCATTTTATCACTCAGACTTTTATTAAAATTTTAGGCATTTTTCTGAAATTGTTTTAAAAAATCAATAAAATTGTACAAAATGACTTCCATCAATAAAAGTTCTTTCAAGACATTTCTTCGAAACTATCCATGGATTGGTCACTGACATCCTTTCTGTTTTTGTGCTTTTTATAATGTCATATTTTCACCTCCAAAATACATTAAGGAGTATCTACTCATCACAAAAAACAACTTTTAACAATGTCTCTGATTACCATTTTATTTCAATTAAAAATTAGATTAAAGTCGTTAACTCCTTCCACTTCAGAAATCTTTGAGATAACATCTCAGTGAAAAATGTATTTCGAACTTACTTTGACTTATAGTTATTTGATTTTTCTCTTTTTTACACGAAACTCTAGGGACTTTATTTCCTTTGCAACGGTATTGCATTTGTATGTGTGCCTATTTTTTTCTGAGAGACAGCTGGGTTGTGTATTGTCCTTACACTCTAAAAAATAAATGTGTAAATTGGCCAATTTTACCCATGGATATGTGTAAATTTGTAAATTTACACACCTGTCGTAAAATTTACACATTTTTTCTCGGAAATTTACCTATTTTTATGTGTATTTATCTTATGAAAGTAAGTGTGTAATTTATTATCACTTGAAAAACTCAGACAAGTGTGTAAATGTTGAAAAATGCCATTATTTACACGAATTTGTGATTTATTCTAATTTAAACATAATTATATGTACACAGATAAGTGTGTAATTTTTTTTAAATGCATACTTGACTTAAAATTTACACATTTTGAGGAAAAAAATTACCTGTTTTTATGTGCACCTAACTTGAGAAATCAAATGTGCAATATGTTATCGCTTTATAAACTCAAACAAATGTGTAAATGTTGAAAAATGCCTGAAATTACACAAATGGCGTTTTAGACATAATTACAAGCAGAGAATATTCGAAAAATCCGTTTTGTTTTCGTTTTCGGCCCAAAATCTGAGTTCTGCTGAAAATTCGGTTTCGTTTTCGGTCCAATATTCGTATTTTGCCGAAAATTCAATTTCGTTTTCGGCCCAAAATCTGAAATTCACCGAAAATTCGGTTTCGGTTTCGTTTTTGGCCCAAAATTTGAGTTTCTCCGAAAACTCGTTATCGGCGGAAATGCTGTTAGAAATTCGGCTGGACCGAAACTCGGCCGAAACTATCTGAATTCTAGAAATCTTCTTTCTTCCGTTGGAAATTTTTGACATGACTTGTTGATTGAGCTGTTTCCGCTCAGATGAGAAACTCTTTATTTAATGTTATGAATAAAGTTTATTGTTTATAATTATCGACCACAGCTGATTCATGACGTGAAATCAAATTAAACATCCTCCTACATACGGCGCTCTTCACCTGCTCCTTAAAAGCTGCACGCTTAACAGTAATAGAAAATTTTTAGTTTAAAACCGCAGATGTTTCGACTGCTATTTCTAAAAGTTCTAACATTCTATGTTGTTGATGAATTAATTACATTTTATTTTACATGCAAATAAAAAGTTTTGTTCAAAGTAGAGATGTGCACGCATCCGAGCTTAGCTGACGATATGAATCAGAATTTTCAAATGGGCCGGTAAACAAAATAAACGGGTTTGGGCCGATAAAATAAAATATTTAGCGGTCCTACCGGCCGACATAAAAATTTAAACCAAGCCGATAAAATATTAGCTTCTTTCAAAGAATTTGTTTTTCATCAGAATAAATATAAACCTGCGTCACCAGCTGATGCTTGATAAATAACATTAATGAAGAAATGTAACATGTCCACCGAAGAGACTGGCATCGGACATGGTGTCTGTTTAGATTTTTTCAGCACACTTGTGCGGTATTAAGATCAAATTTGCATTTTTTTATTACATAGTGGAGCTGGGCCGGAACTGAACGTAGCTGTTCCCAGGATGTGTGGGGCAAGCAATATGTTTTGTAAAAATATTAGTAGTGATAATGAACTTCTGCTTACGGAATCTTTGGAAATGTACCTTAAAATGTTTTTTAGCTCACAGGCTATCATAGCCTGAGAGCTTATGTGCCCGTCCGTTCTGTATGTATGTGCGTTCGTGCGTAACGCGATAACTCATGATAAAAATATTCGATCCACTTGAAATTTTGTATATAGGTATATACTGACGAGGCGCTTCCCTGATTAGTTTTTGGAGTTCATTCGATATGTATAAGAGGGGGAATGGGGGGCTCATGCCCCCCGTTAGTTGATATAAATGGGATTTTCATGCAGAATTAAGTTTTCGTTCAAAATTTAGATTAGGATCATTCTGATGAGGCGATTCCGTGACTGTTATTAGGTGTTCATTGAATAAGTATAAATAGGGGGAACAGGGGTTCTAATGCCCCCCCCCCCCGTTAGTTGATATAAATGGGATTTTCATGCAGAATTAATTTTTCGTTCAAAATTTAGATTAGGATCATTCTGATGAGGCGATTCCGTGACTGTTATTAGGTGTTCATTGAATAAGTATAAATCGGGGGAACAAGGGTTCTAATGCCCCCCCCCCGTTAGTTGATATAAATGGGATTTTCATGCAGAATTAAGTTTTCGTTCAAAATTTAGATTAGGATCATTCTGATGAGGCGATTCCGTGACTGTTATTAGGTGTTCATTGGATAAGTATAAATAGGGGGAACAGGGGTTCTAATGCCCCTCCCCCGTTAGTTGATATAAATGGGATTTTCATGCAGAATTAATTTTTCGCTCAAAATTTAGATTAGGATCATTCAGATGAGGCGATTCCGTGACTGTTATTAGGTGTTCATTGAATAAGTATAAATCGGGGGAACAAGGGTTCTAATCCCCCCCCCCCGTTAGTTGATATAAATGGGATTTTCATGCAGAATTAAGTTTTCTTTCAAAATTTAGATGAGGATCATTCTGATGAGGCGATTCTGTGACTGTTATTAGGTGTTCATTGAATAAGTATAAATAGGGGGAACAGGGGCTCTAATGCCCCCCCCCGTTAGTTGATATAAATGGGATTTTCATGCAGAATTAAGTTTTCGTTCAAAATTTAGATTAGGATCATTCTGATGAGGCGATTCCGTGACTGTTATTAGGTGTTCATTGAATAAGTATAAATAGGGGGAACAGGGGTTCTAATGCCCCCCCCCCCTTAATTTAAATAAATGGGTTTTTCAAGCAGAATTTTCAGATTTCGTTCAAATCTCTGAATAGTTTTGGAAGTTTAATGGTTAAGTATAAAAGAGGGGGATAACTCCTTTTATATTATATAAATGCTAAATGGGTTTTTATTAAGAATTATCTAATTTGCTCTGAATTTTGGATATAGATTTTTTATATGATAAAGCATGTCTTTGATAGTATAGGAGGTTCAATGATTAAGTATAAAAAAAGAGGAAAGGGGAGAGCTGTTTCCCCTTCTTAATTTTTTTTCGAACGGAATTAACCCTTGAAAATATAAGGCTTTAATGTACAATTAGTAGTAGCCTGTGAGCTCAATGCCATCAGTTTAGCTGGGCAGTATTCTTTATTAATTCCCTGCTCAACGTGAAACTTTGACACATATTCTGACTAATATTATTTAACAGTAAAGACTTAAAATTGACAAGCTTGACTATTAAAGGAATTTGGAATCGATAGCGTTTTCTATTTTTGATAGATAAATTATTTTTCGACAAATAAGAGTTTCTTATAGTGGCTTCAGGTTTTTCTCCTTTTCGTGATGCTGCTTTCGGAAATTCAATTCAAACGTTATCTTTTGCACGATTTTTTCAAAGCTACATTGCCTTTATCAAAAAATGGATAACGCCATTCGATTACATTATTTATTTATGAAAACACCTGTCTTATGGGTTCCAAAAAAAATATGAGTTCATAAATGTGTCAGAAAGTAGCTCTTTGGGGTTTAAAAATAGCCTTAGTAAAAGAAAGATAAATATTTTCACAAATCTTCTTTTTATAAAAGAGTTTTAAAAATTATGTTTTTAGCATTCATTTTTTTCTTTTATTCAAAGCAATATTAATTTTTTTATGAATTTTTATTTGAATGTTGAAACGTCCAAGAAATCTAAGTAATCGTTACTGTTGTATTGTGTATTTTCCATCGTAATTTTAAAATATACGTTAAATTTATCCCATAGATATGTATGCAGTATTCTTTAAAAGAATCTTAATTGTATGTTAAGAAAAATCTGAATTTTTTGTAGAAATTGAGTTGGGCCATTAACTGTGAAAATCTGAATGGGCCGGGCCGGGTTCGAGTCGAATTTATATCATTTTTACACCGTACTGAGCTGTATCCAGGGCCTGAAAATTCCGGCCCTTGCAGACTTTTAGGTTAAAGACACAGAGATTCCGCCAACTTGGGCACAAAAGATAGATTTTTTAAACAAGGACGCTATTTCAAAGCATTCGTATAGAGGCGAGGGAGTGGCAAAGTTTTTTCGGGAGGAAGTAGCACTTATTTATTTAAGCATACGGCTTATCTATATTTAAATCTCCATTAAACTAATAATAAATTATCAAATGGTTATTTTTTTTAAATAACAACTTACTTATAGTTAGTTTTCTAAAAAAACTTTTAAGCAATTTATTTTAACTACTTTTAATGAGAAATATTAAATAACTGAAAAAATGTGTATATTCAAAAATTAAATATTCACTATTGATTTGTTCTTGATTATTAATTGCATTATTAATTAATTATTAATAAATATATATGAGTATTGATTGTCAATAGCAAAAGCAAATATAAAAGTTATATTATTATTTATATTTTGCTTTTGCTTGAACTTGTGCACATTTATACATGTTTATGTATGTTTGTTAAAAATGTGCGTCTAATACACACATAATTAATTAATAATTATGTGTATTTATGTATGTATTAATAACTTAAAAAATTAACATTTTCGTTTTCGGCCGAAAATTGAAAGATTACCGAAATTCGATTTCGGTTTCATTTTCGGTCTTACAGACCTGTTTCGGTCGATCCTTTTTATAAGTATATAAATCTGAAAAAAAAAAAAAACTGAAACGAAATAAACCGAACACGAAACAAAACATTTTTTTTTTCACTTCAAGCAACAAACATAATTTAGTGTTTGTTGGCTAATATTCCACAATGAAATAATAAAAAAAACTTCAGTAAAAACACGTACCTATATAAAACAAAAATTTAATAGACATGTAATTGAACTAAGCGCATAAATTACTAAAATATTAGAATTAAAAAAATTTGCAGCCAGCAAAATCTATGATTTCTCAACTATTGCCTCTTGGTATGATTCCTAGCTTATTTTTAGGAACAAATTTTGCATTTGCGATGGAAGATACAAAGCGTACTTTTCTAATTTAGAAATATTTTGCATTATTGTCTATTAAAATCATTTTTAACTATTCTAAATTTGAACATTGTTTAATTTGGTATGCGATCTATATCAGTATAGTTATCGTTACAATTGACAAAAAGCTTAAACTTTTTTGAAATAAATCGAAAAAAGGCATAAAAAATGTCTTAATATAAGAAATTTTAAATTAAAAAGTCTTCACCACATAAAGAAACGAAAATAATTCACCACATAAAGAACAGAAGAAAACATCTGCCATGTGCCTAGATAAAGAACTCGAAAACTGCAGACGATTATCAAATATAAATAAATGAATAAAAAAAACATCGTTTATTTAGTCTTTGGAATACGCGGAGAACATTTGCAGAGAACAAAAATAGCCATTTTATGCGCGTATAGCCTCAGTCTGGATTTAAAAATCTTACCAAAAAATTCGTTGGAGTCATTCCATGCGTACTTTTGATGAAATATGTATCCGAGAAATGTACAATTGCTCTGGGCATGGTTAAAAATATTTATGCCAGTGTTATTGTACTTATTATCGGAACATTTATTAGATCTACAAACATCAAGGATTACATCAGAAAAGGAAAAACGAAGTCATTGAAAAATAGGTATGAAGAAATATTTTCCCTGTTTCTTTTCTTTGAATTATAACTATTTTATTAAAATAAATAACTGTCTTTCGACAACTAAAATCAGATGATAAAAATCAATTATTTAAATTACTTCTTTTAAAAATAAGACTTGTTTACCTGTAGAATATCAATCGTTAAAATCGCATATTTTCTGAAATTTTAAAATTATGTGGAAAAATATTGTAACCACGGTTTATCATAATTAGCAAATATTTAAAGGTATTTAAATTACTGAATAAAAAACTTTCTTTTAAAATAAAATTGTTTGCAAATTTAATTTTTAAATTTTGCATTAAGTAATGACATGAAAATACTTTTATAAGAGAAAGTTGGTATTCTGTCCAGTTTTAAATTTGTAAATTTATAATATTGATGTGAAGCATATACTTTTCTGCTTATTTTAAATATGAAAAATTATTACTATTTGCTATTTATTCTTTTATTTATTTATTTTTGTATATATTCTTAAAATGATGCCTTTCTAGCATCCGAATAAATATTTGAAATTTAAACATCTAATAGCATTTGAAATAATTCTTTGATTTAAAAATTGTCTGTTTCAGCATGCTTATCATAATGTTTGCTATAAAGTTAACCAGTTTTCATAGTTTTACATGCTATAGATTTCTCAATTCTATTTCTACTGATGTCAAATGAAAATTAACGGATTTTGATTCATGGTTTTTCATTTACGATTTTTAGATTGAAGCAATTAAAAATTGTTTTTAATTCATTGAGAACATTCATAAACTACAAACAAAATAAACAAAAATAAAAATTTTAATTAAATTAATTTCATTACCCTGTTTATAGTTTAAAGAATACAAAAAATACTGTATAAAACAAGAGATTAGATTTTTATGTAAAATTAATTTTGATAATGCTTTGAACATTTAAGCAACAATGTTTCTTATATAATTTTAAACCTTAAAAAAATCTATTACAAATATTGCACCTAATTTTCACGTAGATTGATAAAAAATAATTCTTTATCAAATTTAACACAATTATTATAATTGGTAAATAAATCACACAAATTGCCATTTTTCAACATAGTCCAAAAGCGTATAGGCCTGAATTTGAATCGGAGAGCTTTGTGAGAGCTTGCAATGTTCTGCCAATTGAGCTATCCAGGATAAATCTGGAAGACACAATTCAGCCAAAGAACTACAGATATATAATAAATAATACTAGACTGGCAGCTTACTCCAAAGGTCCCTAGTTCCTGTCCTGCCCTAGATGCTTTTTCACCTATTTGGTAAAATTACATTATAATTCTTTTTGAACGTTATTCTTTAGAACTAGTAGTTATCTGTAGAGCTTCTTAGAGCTCCTGGTGATAAATTTGGATGCCAAATTGAACAAAAGCAAGGGTATGTAATATGTGACTATAACATTGCTAACAAAGCGTAGAACCAACATAGTGAAAATTATCCAAGTCGGGGATCGAACACGTAATCCTTGAAATAGCTCTCCAAGTGCTCTATTATTTAAGTTACGAGGAAGATGGCCAGCTTTTCAATTCTCACTCGCATTTTGTTGGTAAGCCTGCAACTGCAGCACAAAATAATAACGTCTACATGAGCACACAAACTTGTGGCATAACATGAGACACAGATAAGCCCAGCATCAGTGAATACATATTTAATTATAATAATTTTTTAATTATTTATCAGCAGTGAAATTACGCTTGAAATAATTGAATATTTAATATGTGATTTCCACATTACTAATAAAGCGTAGAACCAAAATAATGAAAAATGTCAACCCTGGGATCAAACCCGGAACCTCTGGAATAGCGCTCCAAGTGCTCTCAGCTCCAAGAGCACTTGAAGCCTTAATCGGAGCTTTCTCCCTTTTAATATTTATGATATTATCAGAGTTATAATGGACCTGGCAATACACATCTAACCAGCCACATACATACTTGATACAAGAAAGCAAAAAATCATGCGTCAAACATAGATTATAAAGCACTTTCCAATACATTCAGAATAATGCAACAAAACTGCACTTAAGAAAAATAAATATAATATTATGTCTAGGTCCACCATATGGAAATGTATAACACATTTTAAAATAGAATTTCAGCTGTTCCTATTCACAATCGAAAAATTATCCGAATTTTTTAGCAGCCCTCTATATGATATAGAGATTTATATCTAATAATAGCATGCATTTCAAAATTTAGTTCATTAAAGAGATACATATATTTGGGTGATTCTCAAAATAGGAGACTTTTTCAAAATTTAAATCTTTAAAAAATTACTGTTAGCAAAATTTCTGAAAAAAATAGGTGTTGTTAATATAGTATTAGGTATACTTTACATGTAGTCAGCAGAGCTAAATATTTAAAAATTAACTTTAAAAAAATAATTAGTATTTTTTGAGCCATGCTAATGACAAAAAAAATTGCATGGAATAAATATATTAAGAAATTTATTTTCTTCCTGTTTAAATATTTTTTTCTATATTTATTAGCCTTCCTTTTCAGCAAATGGTTTCCATTTTTACATATATACATACAAGGAGAATAAAAACATTACCAAAGAGCAAACTTTGTTTACATGAGCAACATTCTGACACTAACAACGTAAGAAGCTGTCTTATTGATTTTCTGACAGATTTAATGCATATTTTAGGGATAATAAATGCAATACGTAAATTTATATGTAAAATTAAACTTTATAAAGGATACAATATAAGCACTGGTTACATTTATGCACATAGAAGTCTTTAGCATGGACAGAAAAACCATGCTAATGACACTGATATTTGTCCATGCTAATGACAAATTTTAATTTAAATAAGATTATGAGCCATAATATAATCACAATGCAGTAGTCCTTCCTGGGGCTTTTTAAAACACAAAAGTTTTATTCAAATAAGTAAAATAAAAATTTTAACTATAAAATAAACATGAAAATTATTATCCATTCTAATGACATGCAATTGATGTACGCCCCTAATATTCAACTTCTATTCTAAAAATACAATACATGCTTCTATTTTACGGCTGGGATAAAATGGATATTTGTTGCCATGGGGAAACTTTATATTTTCAAACTATTGTCATATGTGAAAATGAAATTTTGATTAATAACTAGCTGTTATAGTATGACCTTGTTTTGAAAATAGAATATGGAGGACAAACTTTAATTCTTTTTTTATATACTATAATTTTATTTTTAAAAATAAATTTATTGGATAAATCCTCTCCTTGATTAATTTAAAGAAAGAATAACATTTGTTTTATTTTATAAACATGATATTAACTCTTGAAAAATGCTAGTATACACTAAGCACAGCTGCTGTGGACATCCATGCTAATGACATTTTGAACCTTTATTCTGTTATTTTAAGGTGTTTTTAACTAAAAAGTGAGTAATTCTTGAGTGCAAATTGTGAATAATATTAAGACAAACATATCTAAATATAAAAACATAACAGAAAACCTCTCAATTTTTTTTGTATGCCGAAAGACATAAATTGTCCCCTATTTTGAGAATCACCCATTTCAGAAAATTCTCCTTCAGCAATTTTTTAATAATAAGGAGAATGGTAGGCGAATACTTTTTGTGCAGCCCTAATTATGAGGTATAATATATATATATATATATATATATATATATACAGAGTAATATGCAAAAAACTAATTAAATTTAAAAGTGCATACTGAATTTTAAAACGTACTCTCTAGCATTTATTAAGCAAAGATAACTGTAATCTATACAATAATGCAAAATACTGTAATCAATTCCTTTTGTTTGTCCCTGTAAATTAGTGAAAAATGCTATGAATACTCTGTTTTAACGTGATCTGAGTTATATCAGCTTCAATATATTTGAAATAGCAAAATGTCATTAAAATACTCTCAAAACGATTTTCCACATGTACTATAATGTAATCGTATTCTTTTGAGTGTCCCTGTAAATGAAATATTAATCATACATACTTAATATGCAATACGAAACATGCTTTGGTGACCTTAAATTAGTTTTATCAATTGCGTGAAAATTATAGGAGTTAGAGCATCGACAGACGGACTGGCAAACCGAAGCACTTTTCAACATTTTTGGAGAGTGCTAAAAAAAGAACATAAAAACATCACATTATAGGGAAACTAGAGTAGATGCGGTGCTGTGTAATATATACAATTAATGATAAATTTTTTTCTTTTAAATTGTATATTAAGATATATTATTAGTTTAAATGTATAATGTTCAAATTTATTGTTTTAAATGTGTAATTTCATAAATATTTATGTAATTTTTGCAACCTGTTATTAAACTTATTTTTTAATAATAATAAAAAGTTTTTAAGTATTATTTTACTGCTTGTAAATTCTGACGTAAAATGAATTAATCCAAATGACACCTTTTAAAAGTTTTTATTCGTGTTTTTTTTTTTTTTTTTTTTTTTTTTTTTTTTTTTTTTTTGTGATTTTTATTAGGGAGATAATTAAAAATTATTTTTTAATACATTGAAGACTTTTTTTATGCGTATTACATTCAAAAACTATTGATAGCAAAAACAAAAAAAAATAAATAAAAAAATTTTTAAATGTGTAATTTGATATCCGTAGAAATAGTACAATACACGAGTAGATAGAAAAAGTCAAAAGTTTCAAAATATCAAATTACAGAAACAGAAAGATTTGCTAGTTTCCATTTTTTATTTTAATAGTATGAAAAATTATTGTACATTTTAGAATCGAAATAGTTTGAATTTTTTTAGATGCATTGCATTATAATCGTATATTTCATTCATAGTAATTAGTATCATACAATTAATGTAGATAAAATATAATTACTTAATATCGGTTTTACTTTTTATCTTTTAATATTTTTTATAGCTGTTGTGTAATAAAGGATAACTAGTGACTTAAGGTTCAAAATGCACATTAAATTGCTAAATTAATTTCATTTTTGTCAATAGTAAATTAATAATCTTTAAATTCAGGCAATCAATAATCTTTATTATTTAAATAATACAAAAAGTATTATGTATAATTCAGTGGATTATATTTTTATATAAATTTTACTCTGATAATACTTTGCACATTTAAGCAGAAATATTTCTTTAGTAATTTTAACTCTTAAAAAATACTGTTACAAATATTGCTCTTAAAATTTACGTAATTTGATTTAAAAAAAATATATATATATACATTTATTACTTTTAACACAGTTATTATAATTGGTAAATAAATCAAATGCCTTGTGAATTTTTCCAGCAGAATTAAAAAGTGTATATGTGTGGGTTTGAACCGGGTACTTTTGTGAGAGTTGCCGATGCTCTACCAGATGAGCTACTATCCTGGATAAATCTGGCAGACACAAATCAGTCAAAGAACTAGAGTTACATACTAAGTATAGTTAACCAATGCCAGACTGACAACTTAAATTAAAGATCCGTGATTCGAATCCTGCCCTGGACGCTTTTTCACTCATTTGATAAAATTACATTAAAGAAAAAAATTCTCTTGAACGTCATCGGTTAGAAATAGTAACTATCTGTAGTACTTTACATGTGTGATGATAACTTTGGAAGTTAAAGTGAGCAAAAGTTTTTAAAGAGAGTACAAAAATACATTTAACACATACAAAAAAATTGTAATAATTTATTAAAAAAGAAATAAAATGTATAGTTTTATTTTACATGGCAACAAGTGAAAAGAAGAAAATAGTATCCGTCCGTTATAAATACAATTAAAGTTATAAGAAAAAAATGTACATGTATTTCTAAAAGAGAATATTATGAATTTATTAAAAACAACACAAGCTGTTACAATTGTAAGATAGAGTGAAAAAAGTTTAATTTTTAACTTAATTTAGAAGACAGTCTCCACGCTGTCTGTATTCAAATTATACATCCCTGTTCATAAATTACAATTCGGATTACAAAACATCTCTAACATAAAGGAAATAGATTATAATTTGAGACGACCCTGTTTCTTGTAAATTAAGCGTATAATGATTTGTGGTCTTGCTTTAAGTCTACAAATCTGGTAGAAAGAAAAGACATGTCAAGCATATGAGTTTGTTCTTAATGCAATTTTATTTCGCGATCATGAAAGCATTTTTTTTTTCAATTTATACGTAAACGCATAACATAAAGCTATGTACACAAAACTGTGCATTTTAAATATTACACAAAAATACATGTTTTGCATGTTGCGCATACATATGTGTAAAAACAGAATATTACATACAAATCTGTGTATTCTGTATAAACACAAAAATATGTGTAATTTGCATATTACACAGCATTATGTGTATTTTCTTATTACGCAAAAACATATGTAAAAACAGAATATTACACAGATATATGTGTAAAAATAGTACTCAGAAATATGTGTATTTTAGTGCAATTCACACATTAAAGTGTGTATTTTAAGTGTTATCAGATAACTTTTACACATTTGGACTTATCATCAAATTACACATTAAAATGTGTATTCTGAAATTTACACATTTGGCGCAATTTACACACAAATTTACACATATAGACATGTCGTTTTTGTATCATCGATTTACACATTTTTGTGTGTAAATTTACACATTTTTTTTTAGAGTGTACAGTTTATATAGAAGAACTCTTAGAGCGCTATTTCACGGGTTCCGGGCTCGATTTTACGGATTGCACACTTTTCACTCTGTTGGTCTACACTTTGTTAGCAATGTGATGATTCACATAATAAATATTCAATAATTTCAAGCGCCATTTCATTGTTGAAAATTAATTACAAATATATATGTGGTTACCGATGCTTGGTTTGTTTGTGTCTCAGGTCACGCCTCAGAATTGTGCGCTCCTGAAGACTATTCAATCTTGTATTATAGTTGCAGCCTTACCAACATATGCGAGTGAGAGATGGCTAGACCGTGTATCATCCTCGTAGCTTAAATGGTAGAGCCACGGCCAGACTTCATGCGCTGACTATTAAATCAGTCCGGCCATGGTAGAGCGCTTGGAGCGCTATATCAAGAATTCCAGGTTCGATTCCCGGCTTACATATTTTTCACTCTCATGGTGTACGCTATGTTAGCAATGTGATAATTCACGCTATTCAATAATTTCAAACGTAATTTCACTGTTGAAAAAAAATTAATTATATTTATTCCTTCGGCGTTCAATTTTTCCCTTTAACCCTTTAACGTTCATTGGTTTCGCCACGAAACCACAAAATTTTAATTCCGATATGCAACACTAACACCGGTATTTTTATCTAAAAATACCCCTTTTATTATGCATGTGAAAAATCACGTTTTCTTATTTAGAAATATACTTGTTCTTAATTACCGGTGTCATTCATTTATTTCGACATCTTAGCAATGAAAATGCTTTGATCGTTAAAGGGTTAAGGGGGCTCAGGGGTTGAAAACTTTTCAAAAAATCGTTTTTTGTGATACAATTTGATTATTCATTTAATTCTTAACTCAATGCAAGAAACCGCATTAAAATATTTGCATTTTTAACGGAGTTATAAGCATTTATGTATCAACAATTTCATCGCCGTATCCATATAATTTCAACTTTAAGTCGCGTTTTCTCAAAACTTGATTTTTGATGACTAACACCAAGATTTAAAAAAAAAAAAAACTATTTAATAAAATGGCTTTTTTTTTTTTTTTTTTTTTTTGCATGCGTATTACATTATTATCTAGATTATGAATTAATATATTTTAGATAGTTTAATATTTTGAGTATTTTAATGGAAAAAAGTTGTAATTTTTAGGGTTTTTTTAAATTTTCAACTTTGAGAGAATTTTTAATACTGTTTTTATTAAGTGATAGTTATATCCTTAATTCATAATCTAGATTATGATGTTACATGTATGCAAAAAAAAAAAAAAAAAAATAAGCCATTCCATCAAATAGTTTTTTTTTTTTTTAAATCTTGGTGTTAGTCATCAAAAATCAAGTTTTGAGAAAACACGACTTAAAGTTGAAATTATATGGATGCGGCTATGTAAATATTGATACATAAATGCTTATAACTCCGTTAAAAATGCTAATATTTTTATGCGGTTTTTTGCATTGAGTTAAGAATTAATTGAATAATCAAACTAAATCATTAAAAAAAAGGATTTTTTTGAAAAGTTTTCAACCCCTGTGCCCCCTTAAGTGTTTTTTCTCTCTAAATAATTAAAATATTTTCAAAGTCTCTTAGTTTTTCATAATTCACGTCTAAATAAAAAATTTTACGCTATTTTTTATATTCAATATTTTCTACATGTGATCATTTAGTTATTAATTTCATTTCAGTTTTTAATAGCCTCGTGTTAATGGATTTTTATTTGAGAACAAAGTGTAATTATTTGCGATGTTTCTTTGAACACCTGGCGGCGCGGCGGTATAACTATGAAACCACTCAATTTCAATTCCCGAACGCCACATTGTCACCATGTCTAGTAAAAGAAAATTCGGTTTATTGAATTCCAGCAAAATATCTTTGTCTTAATTTCAAATAAAGTTGTTTTCAAATTCCGCTGTCAATCATAAATTCCAACACTTAAGCAATGAATTTGCTCTGCACCACAAAGTGTTAATCAGTATAAAACATTTGCCTTTTTTAATTAACCCATTAGTGCCTAGCGTCTCTTTTTAGGGACGCTTATAAAAAAGGCAATAAAGCATATTTCACACCAGTAAATACAGAGATAAATAAGCATTATTTTTCACGAGACAAATTCCTCAATAAATTAAGATAAAATTTATTTGTCTTTTAAAAGTGGTGGGAAACCCAAAATTTCATTTTTAATGACAAAATAATTTGGGCATTAATGGGTTAATAATATTTAGCCTTGAAATTGTGGATATTGATGTATGTTTTCGTATATGGAATGTAAAAGAAATTGTATAAAAATTCGAGTGACTTTTAACATGTTTGTTTTAAGATTCAATTTAAATTATTTTTTAAAAACACACTCAAACTATACCTATAGTTTTCCAATACACTGTGAGGTATATCACTTTCACTGAACATATGTTTGGCTTTAAAATATATAAATTAAGATTAAGATAAAAAGATTTAACGGGCCTACCGGCCCGTTATAAGGACCTAAACAAAACGATAAAATATCAGCTATTTTCATTGAATATGGCTTTAACGAGAATAAATATAAATGTACGTCATGAGCCGATATTAGTTTGACAACATCAATACTGAATATATAACTTGTACATTGTAGAGATCGGCATAAGTCAGTTACTTTGTCTGACTCGAGCTGAATATTTTTTAAGATTACTCGTGCTGGGCAATGCTATTGATTATTTTTTCATTTCCGTTATTTAAAATAAATTAAAATGTCACTCAATATAATTTTGGTCGACGGGATGACTGCCAAAATATCTGGCAGCCTTTAAATGTCTGCGCCTCGGGGCGATTGCCCCTCCCCCCTCATGCCCCGCGCTGTACGGCATTGTAACACTATAATAAATTTATATCACATTAATTGGCACTATAATTAGCGATTTAATATAATCAGTCACATTTATTCCGGGAGGGACGAATTGTTTAAACGAAGCATCCTTATAACTCCAAAATTAACAATCCTATGAAATAACAATTTGCGGCGTCGGATTAAGCGTCTCATTTCGCATTCAAATATATCTTTGAATCGAAAATTGAATGATATACAGAGCCAGGAAAAATCTCCGTAATATTGACGTAACCTGTTTTTCGATTGCAAATATCTCGACAACTAATAATCCGATGGACTCGGTTCTTGTTGTCAAATTTTTGCCATTTTATGGCCTTTAACGTCCATCCCTTGAAATTAAAAAAAATCAAAAAAAATTTATGTATTTTTTATGAGAACGGGTTTTTCGAGGGTACGAAAAAAATAATTCCGGATAATCGAGGTCACTGAATATTATCCGGATAATTGGGGCTTGTTTGTACTCGCACATAGTAAGTCCATACAAATTTTCAAGTCTCTATCTCAATTTGTTCGGGAGATACAGTAGGTTATCCCGTCGACCCAAAAACTATCGCCAAATTATAAGATTGAATGCCGTCTGTCCGTCAGTGACGCTTTATATTTTTCTTCCATCGAACTTGTGTCTAATCTTTTATTCGGTTTATGTATTTATACATTCTTAAGCGATTAGAATTATAAGAGACATTATGAGCGATTTCGATCACGTCATCACCCGTTTTTCTCCTGCTTTCCGACCGGTTTTTCTGCTTTCGTCGAGAAATGTGCTCAAAAACATCCACTTTGTAGGCTTGGTATAAAAGATCTATTGTGTTAAAAAGAAAAAAAAATTGAAATTATTTTAAAAAGAAAATAAAGAACACGCACCATATTTGCCACGCTTTTTCTTAAAAAGTAACAATCCTATCAACTAACAATTTGCTGCGTCGGCTTAAGGGTCTCATTTCACATTCAAATATATCTTTGAATCGAAATTTGAATGAAATACAGGGACGTAAAAATTCGACGTAATATCTGCGTGATTCATTTTTCGATTCTAAATATCTCGACAACTAATGATCCGATCGATAACGTTCTTGGTGCAAAAGTTTTGCTATTTTATCACCTTTTACGACCATACCTTGAAATTAAAAAAATCGGAAATTTTTATATAATTTCCATCAGAGCGATTTTTTCGAGAGTACGAAAAAAATAGTTCCGGATAACCGAGGTTATTGATATTAAATAGGCTTCTTTGTCTTGTTGCATACTAAGTACATACAAAATTTCAAGTCTCTAGATCAATTCGTTCGGAGATAAAGCGGTACTACTAGGTTATCCCGTCAACCCAAAAACTATCGCCACATTATAAGATTAAATGACAATAATGGATGATATCTCGCTTGCATTGCAATATTTTTATACGATTTTTTTTGCACTGGATAGCTGAGATCGATGTGTATTTTTACTTTTACGATTTCGATTGCAGATATTGGGTTTCGATTTTTGACGAGAATTTAAAATACAGTTATTTAAATTATGGCAGGAAAAGTTATTTTCACGCACACACAAAATGTCTAAAATTGCAAGTGGCCAGTCACCTTTGGCCATATAGTGTATTACTGTTGATTCTCTCCCCCCCCCCCCCCCACCCATTTCTCCTAAAAATAAAGCAGCATTTCAGCAAAAGTATATATATATATATTTTCTTTTTTTTTTTTTTTTTTTTTTTTGTGGAAAAAATAATTTTATCTAAAAGGCAGGCATTAAAATACCATTTTAAATTATTTCTCATTTTCCCATTTCACGCGCTTTTCTTTATTTTTATGCAATTTTATGCCTGCTTTGCATCTTGAAATAGCAAGAAATATATTTAAAAATGCAATTTGTCTGAAAATCGTATATCATAAATGCTTTTTGCTGTTAGTTGGAAGTATAGTAAAATATATTAAATGTAACACATATATTAGATTTTCAATAAAAAATTCAATGCATTTACATTCTGTACACCGAGAAATCTGAATTAGATCACTTGTTTTTAATTGATGTAAATTAATTATTTAATAAACTACCTCATATCTTTCTTTCATTCAGCTTTGAATGTAATAGTATAGTCAAAAACAACTCTTGGTACAAATATATATATATATATATATATATATATATATATATATATATATATATATATATATATATATTTAATCAGATATTTTTTTCCCAATTTAATTAATAGAATTATAAATCTTGATGTATTTTTAGTTCTTTGTGGAATCACTTCGAAAATACAGGAGAAAGAACGACAAACAACGTTGAAGGCTGGCACAGCAAAATAAACAAGAGAGCTCACAGCCATCATTTAAACATTTATAACTTTGTTCTGCTCCTTAAACAGGAGCAGAGAGAAAATGAAGCTGTAATGCGAATGATGAATGCCGGGCATCAATTTCCAGCTGGGAAACCAAAGTACAGATTACTTGATGCCCATTTAGCGAGTTTAAAAGAGAAAATAACAAGTTGAATGTAGATTCTGCCATTGCAGAATAAGGTTTCGCCTCCGATTAGAAAAAAAAAAAAAAAAAAAAATCGATAGAGGTTTTTTAGAAGGGCGACCCCGTTTAGATTGTAATGAACTAACTTCATTTTCTTGTGTTTATCAATATAATAGCAAACAGAACGGCGTGAAATACCCAACTGAATAGCAATTTCTCTCTGAGACATTGGAATTGCGGAATAATAAAGATATACAATTTGACGTGCTACTTCTTCATTGACTAGATTCATCAAAAACGGATTTTTTCTTTAGTTTAATCGCTTTTTTATAGACTCTGAGTAAAAGGAAATGCAATTTAACAATAAAACGCGTGGAATCCCGTCGAATTCGACGAGTGAAATGTTTAAAAGACCCGATCGATTTGGTTTTAAAAAAAGCAAAAGTAATTACATTATTGAATCAATATACTATAATAAATATATTTACAAACTAAATGTCAAATTTGCCAGTTACAATTTTGCTTGAAAATATTCGCACATCTTCAGTTAAAATTGTAATCTGATTGCCGGCGAAATCAAGAAATTTTATTTTATATGCACTCACAGAAAAATAGTTTTATTAAAAAGAAAAAAAAATCATATTTACTATAACATTATTTTCACTAACTGAAGTCATCTGAAAGTAAAATCTCAATTTCAGTGTCCATAATGAAAAAGAAATATTGAAATGTAATATCGGGTACTACTAGGTTATCCCGTCGACCAAAAAATTATCGCCAAACTATAAGACTAAATGCCAATAATGGATGATCGTGAATGTCACATTCAAAGACATTAAATACGATTCATGTGTTAAAAATGTCATTAAGTGATTTTTATTTCGACTTTTTATTATATTTTAATTAATATTCTACTAATATTTGTTTTTTCGTTATTTAAAATAAAAATTATGTCAATATGTATAATCTGGCTATTAGTTTGGCGATTTGTACAATTTGGCGAAATTGATCGAAGGGATAACAGAGTAGTACCTAATATCGTTATGAGTAAAAATGCGATGTTTTAAATAGTGACGTCATTTTTTCTTCAAATATTTTTTAAAAGTTACTGTTATTAGTAATATGAAAAAGGCACCCGTAATAATATTGTAATTCCCATTTATCTGGTTGATGAATGAATCATTTTCCTCATTTGAAATTTTTCTTATTTTGCTTTAGACATTAATTTTTATCATAAATTATTTTCTGTTATTTTAATTACATTACTAGCAAAAGCCATGCTTTGTTTGGATTCGCGAAGCATTATTTTATAAAACAGATATTTGAAAGTAACAATATTTTTATTATTATTATTTTTGCATCTTTATTAAACAAAAACGTTATTTTATGTTTAGGCGCATTTTAATTTTTTATTTATGATGTAAAACTGGCATAATAAGGTATTTTCGAAGCAAACTTTTAAATTTTTTTTTAAATTTTCAACTAAAAGCTCTTTTAAAGATGTTTTTACAATTTCAAGTAGCCACTGGTGTTTTTTAATTGTTTGAAATATGCATGTTTCCAATCTTTGTAATCAACATCCGATAATCTTTGATAGCTATTTTAGAATAATATATTTGAAGAAAGCTTGAAGAAAGTTACTTCTTCAAAATCCTATTTTCTGGAAAAAACATTTGAAATCTGCTTTCGTTGATACTATGAATTTTTAACTGTAAAACATTTTATTTTAATTTCTTCGTTTTTATACATGTTAGCGTATGAGAATTGCTGTAATTCTCTCCGCGTGGGAGAACTTTTTACTTTCTGCGAATGGCAACTCAATGGAATTACCTTTAAACGAAGCGCTCTCTCATTCTCGCAGTGACGTTTTCACGAATAATTATTGTTGTGTTTGCGAACTTATTAAAGTCTTATTTTTCTATAAAATCCTTCTGATTAATGAGTCGATATTATTTAGCCACAATATGACCTTCGCAAAAATATTTATAAAGAGCTTGAACCAACAACTTCACGCAGATCTTTTAATTTTTCATTTATATAACAAATTTAAGAATTAATTTTATTTGTTTACAATTATTTTGTTGCCAGTTTACAAAAAAAAAAAAAAAAAAAAAAAAAAAAAAAAAAAAAAAAAAATCCATAATACAATTCTTTTAAAATGTTTAAGTGTCATCTGTGCAAACCATTTTGCGGGATAATGAAAACATGTTTTATTTAATAAATTAATCATGATTCTATCTATAATTATTTACTCCATGATTTAAACTTTTTTTTCTGAAAATATACGCCTTTCATTTTTTATTTATTTGCTAAAATGCGTCCGTATTGGAAATGCATGTAAAATAAATTAATTAAAATAATATTTTTTTTAACGTTTTACTGTAAAAAAAAATTATATTCTGCAAATCTACAGATCATAATTTATTTTTGTGTTTAATTTGAAGTTAAAATATTGAATAGTTTTTTTGTAAAGCGTACGACAAATTGTAATTTGAGTGGACTATAAGAGGATTCGCTTCGCTCATCCTAATTAATATTATTTCTCAGTAAATATATATTTTTTTACCTCAATTAGTTCATAACTATACGCAATCATTTTGGAAAATAAATTTTTATTATCGAGAGAAAAGCTAAACTGAGTTGCCACCATTTTGAACAAATAATGTAAAAAACATTTAAAATTAAAAATAAAATATAAAAATGGAAATAAATTAAAAAAATAACTAAAATAGGCACAACTACAAATAAATAGCTTTCATTTAAAAAAATAATTATCAAAATCCGTTCAGTAGAAAATTCAGGGCTGATGACACGACATTTTTTAGCTTGTCTAAAAGAAATAGCATCGGAGGCTAATAACTGAAGAAATTTCCTTATTAAATTATATGGACGCGATCAGCAAACTAATACATTTATAATAAATTTGTTTGAAATTTTAAATTAGTGTGGAATTATTTATTTATAAGCTCAAACAAACATATTATATTTGCCATTGCAATGAAAAAAAAAAAAAAAAAAAAAAAAAAAAAAAAAACATTCTATTGGTACGATTGTAATAAATTAAATCTAATTTACTAAATGTAGAACTAGAATTTTGCTCAAGATTTCAATTATTTAGATATTATCTAATTTAGTTACCGTGATGTTACTTCAGTAATGCTGTACTTGTTTTCGCTCTAAATCATCTTTTTTTACACTGTAATTATTGATACCTAAGAATATTTGCATATGTTTTCTTAAATTCACTTTCTTTCTCAATAGCTGAAGATTAATCTCAAAAGTAAGGAGGCTCTTATGTAAATAAATATGCTATTTTATGACTTGCATCGAAATATATTTTAAAAATGTATTATTTCTTAAAACTTCAATTGCATATAAATAACAAATGGTTTTGTGGTTTAAATTTTATTAACATACTTACCTATTATCTGTTATACATTTTCATTCGTATTTGTTAATTTATTACATTTATAACTATCAAAATTACACAAGTTAGATTTCCAAGATTCAATTCTGAATGTATATAAAATTATTTAGGACTTGGGAAGCTAGAAATTAGAAACTAAGCTTATTTTAAATGAAGTAGCAAACTGCTTCTCCTAACTAGGGAACTGCAAGAAGTGTAAGCCACCGATTTTGACGAAAGAGGTATCATTGGAAAGATCTGATCGTGAACAGTAAAAAACTTAATAGAACCACCCGTCGAAAATGAGTCGTTTTCGAGATATCCGACAATTTATGTCACGTAGCTCTAGTGCCTACTTAAAGGGGCTCAGGAGTTGAAAAATTTTCAAAAAATCGATTATTTTTTTTATGATATAGTTTGATTATTCAATTAATTCTTAATTCAATGCAAAAAACCGCATAAAAATATTAGCATTTTTAACGGAGCTATAAGCATTTATGTATCAATACTTATACATAGCCGCATCCATATAATTTCAACTTTATGTCGTGTTTTCTCAAAACTTGATTTTTGACGAATAACACCAAGATTTAAAAAAAAAAAAAAAAAAAAAAAAAAAAAAAAAAAAAAAAACTATTTTTTTTTTTTTTTTTTTTTTCATGCATATAACATCATAATCTAGATTATAAATTAAGGATATAACTATCACTTAATAAAAACAGTATTAAAAAATCTCTCAAAGTTGAAAATTTAAAAAAACCCTAAAAAATACAACTTTTTTTCCATTAAAAATACTCAAAATATTAAACTATCTGAAATATATTAATTCAAAATCTAGATAATAATGTTATATGCATGAAAAAAAAAAGTAAGCCATTCTATCAAATAGTTTTTTTTAAATCTTGGCGTTAGTCATCAAAAATCAAGTTTTGAGAAAAAGCGACTTAAAGTTGAAATTATGTGGATGCGGCTATGAAAGTGTTGATACATAAATGCTTATAACTCCGTTAAAAATGCAAATATTTTTATGCGGTTTTTTGCATTGAGTTAAGAATTAAATGAATAATCAAATTAGATCATTAAAAAAATCGATTTTTTGAAAAGTTTTCAACCCCTGAGCCCCCTTAAAGGGGAACCGCAAAAAAATTTAGTCTCGATTTTAACGACAGTGGTATCGCTGAAAAGATATAATTGTGAGGATTAAAAAACTCAATGTAATCACCCATTGGAAATGAGACGTTTTCGAGATATCCGACAATTTGTGCCACATAACTAATGCTGGAAACTGTATAAATAGTCGGATATCTTGTACTGTGACATAAATTGTTGCATATACGGTCATTCTGATAAGGCACCTCCGTAAATTTCGGGGTTCATTGGTTGAGTATAAAGGGCAAGAACAAAGGGGTTCGCTCCTAATTTAGGCAAATGCATTTTCATGCAGAAATAACCGATTAGCTTGAAATTTTGGATATGAGTTACGGCTGTACGTTGATAATTTTGGAGGTTCTTTGGTTAAGTATAAAGGTGAACAGACGATTCATATTCGTCCTTAAATTACAGAAATGTGTTTTTATGCAGATTTATCCGATTTTCTTCAAATTTTGGATACGGGTTCTTTCTGATAAGGCAAATCCCTGAATAGTTTTGGAAGTTTAACGATTAAGCATTAAGGAAGAAATCAGGGATTGCCCCTTCAAATTACATAAATGAGTTTTTATGCAGAATTATCGGATTTGCTTCGAATTTCAGATAATTTTTGCTTTTGATAAGGCGTATCTCTGATTAGTTTTGGGGGTTCAATGATAAAGTATAAAGGTGGGAAATGGGGAAGTTAATCCCTTCACATTGTTTATCGAGGGGCATTATTCTTTCAAAAAATTAAGGCTATATTAAACAATCAGAGGCCTGCACGGGCTGGAATTTCCAGTGACCAGCTCATTATAAAACTCAAAAGCTCGGTCTGACCCGCACACAAATCAGTGAAAACCGGCCCGGAAAGTTCTGGCCCCTTCACAATTTCTACTATTTCTAAAACATTCAGTTTTTTATCGTATAATTAAGATTTTTTTAAAGAACCTTAAATCCTCTTCTCTTTCTTTACATAATTTTTAAAATTTTAACATTCAAATAAAAAATTAATTAGGTTTAGAATAAAAGAAAATTAAAAGCATCGTAACTTTTGAAGCTGTATAATAAAAGTAGATTTAAAAAAATATTTCTATATCATTTTATTAAAGATTTCAAATCCAAATTCATTCTCAAATCTAAAGGATCTAGTTTCCGAATACATTTCTGAATTCATTTCTTTTTTTTTTCTTTTTTTTTTCTTTTTTTTTTTTTTTTTTTTTTTTTTTTTTTTAGAAAATGCATCAGATATTTTTATTTATAAACTATGTAATCAAATGGCGACAACAACATCCATTTTTTGATACAATCAATTTATGAAAATACTGTGAAAGTTAGCGTTTTGAATAGATTTCCGCAAGTGACCGCAAGGAAGAAATATCTGCAACCATTTGACAAGAATCTCTTATATCTCAAAAAGGTTATATTTTATTTACCAAAAATGAAAAACACTATTCGATTTCAAATTCCCGAAAGAAATTTATTTCGACTCGACCCGGTGTCAAAATTAAAAGTTCAGCCCGAGCCTGGCTCGGTCTCTTCATAGTTTCTCAGTTCACGGCCTGTACAAATATCAAGGAAAACAGTGCGGGTGAGGCCCAATGTGGACCGACTCAATTTCGACAAAAAATTCAGGCTTTAATTAAAATACAGTTGAGATTCCTTTAAAGAATATTATTGTGTGTATACATATATATAGACATCATTCAAGATTATATGATGTGGATTAGTTTTCTTGGCTTTTAATTCTTTTTTCTCTGTCATTGATTTTTACGAAGCAAACCTTCTAAAAGATAAATTATGCCATCAAAAAGCAATGTATTTTATAGTTATAACTTCAAATAGATGTATATACCTATATATATATATATAACCATTAATATTATTACAATATATGAACATGAACCATTGAATTTAATAAATTATAGTACATTAAACATGGAAGTAAAATATGAATATGAATAAAAATGGGATTTGTATTCATAAGTATTTATCAGCATCAAATTAGTATAAGTTAGAAATAATAATAATAATAATAATAATAATAATAATAATAATAATAATAGTAATAAAAGAGCACAATCTTAGAACATGTATTTTTGACTAAAATACAATAGTTATGTTTCGGGAAATAAAAAAAAAATATTTTGAATATATGATTTTTTTAAAATAAGTTACTTCCTTTTAAAATTTATATTTTAAAAATTAATATTAAAAAAGTCCTGTAAACTATATTTTTCATTAAATAAATGAAAAAGTTTTGAAATTCGAAAAATTGTTTAGAGTTTGTTGTTGTTTAGAGTTCAATTTTAAACTACCCCACTTAAAATAATAATAATAATAATAATAATAATAATCATTTAAATTTTTATAAAAATTTTATGAGAAATTTTGGGATGTGATTTTGATTGCAAATTATATTTTTAACCACCACAGACGAGGGAAAGAAATAAAATTCTAACTCAATAAATATATTTTTTAAAGATTTCCTGGAACTGTTTAAAGTAACATTATATCTTGAATAACTCACTTTTCAATTTGTGTCTAAAAATTTTTCTTTCCTGTAGTAAATTTAGAAGGGAAATATGATTCAGGACGGAGCTATTTGTTTTACTGTCACAAGGACAAGTCCATTACAATGAAGAAAAGAAATATATTAACTATATTTTAATTAAAGCAATATATTAATAATTATTATATAATAATATAATTATTATATTTATTACATATTATAATACTTAATAATTTAATTAAACATATTTGATATATTTCTCATCTTAAAAGAAAACTTAGAAAAATTTCGCGTATAGTAATTTCCGTAAAAACTTTGCAAAAGTGTTTGATTGTAGCCCCAAAAAAAAAAAGTTAAAAATATTTAAAAAATAATAATAACAAAATAAAATAAAAAATAAAAAAACATTACATACGCAATTTTTTTTTTTTTTTTTTTTTTTTTTTTGATTGGATTTTTTTTCCTCAAGAACTTTTTAAACAAACACTATAAATTATTGATTTCAAGGAAATTTTTCAAAAGAAGAAAAAATTAACCTTTTTGGCCTGTTGGATTGGATACAGTGATAGTGAAAAAGGATTATTACCCACCGGGTAGGTATTTATTTTTGGAATATATAGCTGAGTATTTGTAAAAGACTAAATTAAATAAATATCCAAGAATTGGCTATTTTCATATTTTATCGTAAAAAATTCTTAATATCGAAAAAATTCTTGACAGCTTAAGTTGCAATGCTTCCAATACTATAATATCTTTCACTTTGATTACAGAAAAATACCCCTTTTTTCTCCTACTGAATGAATGTCACTATCTTTTAGAATCAACATCATGCGTAAACCCTTACGAAAATAATAGTGAAAAATGAACTCATGGTGAAAAACTATTATCTCAGAAATCTATGAGATGTTACAGGAATATGATATAATGAGTTTCTATGGAAAATTGTGGCAATTACTGAAAAAGCTTAGCTGCCTTATAAGTTAATTTTTTTTTTTTTTTTTTTAAATAGTGTGTTTTAACTTTTTGACTGTCCCTGTAAATAAAGTAATCATGCTAGAAACTTCATTTTCAAAAGGAATCGTTCTAGGTTATACATAAGTAATTTCCTAAAATTTCATGGCAATCCGAGTATATTTACTGGAGTTAGAGTGCGGACTTTCGGCCAGACAAACCGAAAGCATAAACACGTTAAACTTTGCAGGAAAGTTTTAAAAACCTACTTTTTCTTCTTCCAGGCATCAAAATGGCTGTTGAAATAGGTCCTCTCTAGGCAAACCTACTATTTAAAAGAACGATTAATCTTTCTTCCTCTAACCCTCTTCCTGCGTGGTGGGGAAAATCTGATGAATGGTTTTCTTATTGTTTAAGAACAAAACCCGTGCCCAGCGTTGCAGAATCTGTCCG
>CAXHSM010000196.1:0-20000 GCA_964019185.1 Maratus speculifer | reverse complement strand
GTTTCAATTAAAACAAAAGATTTGCTTTCTAATGCTTTATTTCTCTTGCAAAAATTTCAACAATACAATACCAATTAAATGAATGGTATAATTTCAAAAATGCATCCACAGCAATTTTTTTTCTTTCTTTTTTTTTATGGACACAATGAAAGATCTATTCTGAGACATTAGAATAATGGAAACGAATGTATATGATAAGGGCCAGAGTCAGAAGATGTAAGATATAACCAGAGTCAGAAGTCAGAGGCCAGAAATTAAAAAGGTTCGGGTTAGATGATTACCTCAATTCATTAATGAGCTGCGGCATTTTTTTTACTAGTTAAAGAAACAAAAAACTTTGAAATTTATTTTGAAGACCTGAATATCTTTTAAATGCTTAAAGCTGTTATTTATTTTTTTACTTATGCTTTGTTAAAATATAATTAGAAATATAAAATAAGAGTTAAATTTAATGTTAAAATAATTATACATATTCCCTCCAGGGCTCGTGCGGCTCGTGGAATTTTACAAAACACGAAATTCTTCTCACATATATTTTCTAATAGAAAATCTTTCCATAAACAAGGCAAAATTTCACGCGTTTAAAATTAGGTTTCTTTTTGCGTAATAAGATACTGGTAACTCTCCTTCTAAAAATCCCTGATCCCTACGAAACCCGTCCCTCTCTGTTTTCAGTTGTGTTTGTAATTATATAAATACGTAGCACCTATGATCGTTATCTGATCCGTCCGCCCGACTGTTCGCATATAACAGCTCTAAAACTATTTGACAGAATGATTTAAAATTTAATATACATAATCGTTGCAAAATTTTGCCGAAATTTTCAAATTTTATGAGGATTGAATCAAAACTTAAAGACATTAATAAAAGTTTTCTTCATTCTTTTAAACCTAACATATGTAATTAATTGAATGATATCCCATGATAGGTAAGGATTCTAGGTTGCCATGTTAATTTGGGTGAAACAGCTATTGCACCAAGATCCTAATATTTATAAACTAGTTATAGTATGAACGCACCCCATTTTCTACGTTTTATGTGCAATTTGCGACTTGTATTGCAGGTATTGTTGGAGTTAAATATTTCTAATATTTATTTTAATTAGTTATTTTATTTGAATATTTATTTCTGAGAAGTAGAAAGTGCAATAAACCCTTTAACTATGCTTAATACATTTAAGTACAGTAAGTAAAATACTAATATTAAAATAAGAAAAATACTAACAATAATATAAGCAAAATACAAAAATTTTTGTTGTTGTTGTTGTTGTTGTTTCCTTGTATGCGTTATTTTCCCAGTCTTTTCCGTAAATATAATGAAGAAAAAATATTTAAGTTTCCTTTTTCCCTCGTCACACAGGGTATCAAAGGTCCTGTGAAGAAAAAAAAAAGGGTTGGGGGGGAAGTCGCCGTTGCGGAATTGATGTCTGTTTCGTCCAGAGCAAACTTGGTTTTAAAATTTCTTTTTCATTTGGAATTGAAAAAGAAAGTGGTTAAAAAATTAAGTTACATTAAAACTTGCAACGGAAGTTAAAAATTAAGATATTTATTTTATTAAAGAAATTTTAAGAATAGAGTTTTGGATGCTGTAATAGCACTAAGTTGCACAGCAAAGATTTTGTAAAAAACTTATTGCGCTGAAATTTTTAGTTTTGCAAAAAATCTCAGAACAACATTACACCTGTTTTCCGGGGACACCAGTATAAATTGCTAAACATTTTCAATACTTTAAAAACTTTTCAAGCAGAATTTGAGAGCAAAAGCATTCGTATTTTTACCAAATGACAAATGTGGAAAGTAATTTCCATTCCAAATCGGTTATTATGCGATATTTACATTGTAAGTCAAGATTTATTCGTAAGGATGCAAGATTGCCGATTGGTATGTATTGTAAGATAAAAAATTCGCGAACATCTGCCATTATAAACTAGTCGTTGGGGGCCACTATAATACTTACCCATCATGGATATGCATACGATAAAATATGAAAATAAAACATGTGAAAATTATTTATAAAGTGCATCGCAATTCCAAAATAAATTTTAAACGTATATTTAGATATTTTTAATACATAGTCATGCTCTGTTACAGAATTGCTGACGAACCAATTTCGACAAATTGTATAAAACGCCAAATTATTCAAGTAGTACCAAATTTCGCTCCAAAAATAATAATCATATTAACTAAAAATTTACTGCATCGGATTAAGTCTTCATTTCCAAATAAAATATATCTTTGAATTGAAATTTGAATGAAATACAGGGTGATGAAAAATCGAAAAATGTGGAAAAGAGGGTTACAAATGTCTCGGTAATAATCCGATCGACTTCATTTTTGTTGCAAAATTTGTGTTATTTTATTGCCTTTTACGTCCACTCCTTAAAATAAGAAATTTCGAAAAATTTTATATACTTTTTATCAGAACGAATATTTCGAGAGTCCAAAAAAAAAATAGTTCCGGATAATCGAGATTACTGATATTAAATAGGCTTCGTCCCATTCTTACATACTAAGTACATACAAAATAAGTCTCTACCTCCATTTGTTCGGGTGATAGAGCGTTTACAGACAGACAGGCAGACGGACGGCAATTTTTTTTTTTCTAAAAATATGTTTTTCGGAATCTCCAGTATCTGAAACGTGTAAAACCGCCAAATATTTTTTTTTTCGATTTTTCAAAACGATTTTAAGACTTACTCTATACTACGTATGATGGGTAAGTAAAAGACTCTCAGAAGCTACGCTTTGTCTATTAGTTGTAGTATGAAAAATTCTAAATTTTTAACCATTTAATCATCAGTCAAGTTTCTAATATTTTTGACAGTTTTAAACACTTGACTCGAAATTAAAATTCGGATGCAAAAATATTATAAAGTTTTTCATTACACAAAGTTCGATTAATTTAAAAAAAACATGCTCAACCTTTTTTTTTTTTTTTTTTTTTTTTTTTTTTTTTTTTTCTTCCTTGCAAACATATATTTGCCGCATCACAATATAATTATACAATAATAATTAAAAAATACATGAATTAAAATAATAATGTAACAAAAGTAATAAAACAGAACAATAAAACAAAATGAATGTAATCAGTGTTAATTATACAAAAAGTATAAAAATTGTTTGTATAATAACGCAGACTTTCTAAATTCCAAACATAAAAAATCAACAAATCTTTTGCTCAATACAAAATTTTCTAAATTTTTTGAACTGTAAAAATATTAAATTTAACATGAAAATTTGATTATTAAGTTTTTATTAGTGTAGAAGATTTACAAACCCGTCACAAAAAATATTACGTTATTGCAACATAAAAATAATTCTTGAATTCAGATGTTCGAAAGAATTCTTAAATTAATTGTCGAAATGTCAAATAAAGTCTTGCACTAGAGACTTTTTTACTTCTTTGTGTGTGTTTATATGTCCTGCGATAACTACCTTAAAACATCCGATTAGCTTATTTAGTAGATATGTTGATGAGATACAGGAATTAGGTAACATAGTTTTTGGTTAAATTTTGTTCATTCGTTCGAAAAATATAGAGCTTTTTTTTTTAACTTCATAATGCTTTTCGGTGGAAAGTCAAACTATTTTATAATTTTGGGAAAATTACTCATCGAGATACTTTTTTTAAATTATGAATGCTAAAATTTCCCTATTATGTATATGTTACATTATTAATTTTTCCTTCACGATATCTCCTTTCATTTTCTTTTTATTACGATAAATTACTGGCATATTCTCTAATTTCCTAATCTTTAATAATATATATCATTAATTACATTAAATTCTTCTTAAATTAATAATTGTCTTACTCAGTTTATTTAAATATAAAGCTTTTAGTTTATTCCTAAATTGTCTCATCATTTTTGACCAACTTCTATTATTTAGTGTGAATTCGAATGTTTTTAAAAAAACTTTTTTTTTTTTTTTTTACTTATTTTTATTTCAAGATTTTTATCTTCCTGGGATATTTGTTTACTCATACTTTTCACTCGTTACCCATTTTTAACAGATTCTATTACAGATTTTAACAGATTTTAACAGATTTAATTTCTTCGCAGAATTATTCTCATTGGACCTTTTCGCGTGACTTTCTTGTTCCTTGCCAGTCAGATGCGCACGACGTCATGAGTTGTTCAATTGAGGGTTTGATCAAAAAGCAGCAACAGCAACATTCAGAGAAAACTCAGAATTCGTGTGATATTTAGCTTGTTAACATCTCACGCTGATAGGAAAATCCCTATGACTACAACGTTCTTCATTCTAAATTTCCTTTAATAGCCACTGTGATTTGTCACAAGACCTGAGTTTTAATATTAAGGTGGGAACTGTTTTATTTGATGTGTTGTTAATAAAGATTAAAAAATACGCAAATGTCTTAACCACTTAATCGTCACACCCGAGACATTCACGCGCTACAAGCTTCACAGCTTTTATTCAGAATTGTTCGATTCCCAGCAGTTTTATAAAATAGTTTAATTGGTTTTATTCTTGTATCATTTTACTTGCCATTAAATAAGAATAATTTTTGTCAAAAAAGTGGTGGCAATAATGAATTCGGATTTTTAAACCGTAATTTAATGCGACCATTAAGTGATTATTTTTCCGAAACGAAATTATTCTATTGCCTAATCGACCTCTTCACGAACTGCATTTACGATTGGCAAGGTGTTGGTATCCATCGAAATGAGTTCACGCATCACTAAACGGAATTACCATGTTTTTAACTGAATGTTTACCGCAAGATTTTCTACAATACTAATATGTATAAACTCGGTTTATGGCGTCAGTTGCCTCCATCCGAAGAATCTGCAAATATTTTTGCCATTTTTTTCCGCTCAAGTGTCCATGCCTCCTCCAGACCTCTACCCTTCAATGCCTTTGCAACATCATCCTTCCAGTTCTTTTGTGGTCTTCCCCGTTTCCCTTTTTTTATTTGTTTTATAATGAAATGCGATTTTTGGGTGCTCTTTCTTCATTCATTCTTTTAACATTAAAAAGTATTATTTAAAAAATACATATATATATATAAATTTCCAAACTAAACTCTTAAATTACTCCGATTAGTTTGAAATTTTGAAATAGCATAAGTGAAGGGAGAAAAACACGTGTTGCCGGATTTTTTTTTTTTTTTTTTTTTTTTTTTTTTTTTTTTTCCAAGTGATCTTGATTTTTTCAGTGTAATTGACAACAATCTTCATAAAATCAGTCATCATGAGCTGAGTGGCATGATAAAGATTGAAACCTTCAAAAAAAGCTGAACTGTATGCATGAACATTTCAACAGTGGAAATTGCTTTCATTCAGTTAGTTTATTAGTCTACCCACCGAACTAGACAGAAGACCATCAAATCTTTTTTATAACTTCAAGATACACTTGTTGCATGAACAAACATAAATGATCTTTCTTTTTTAATCACAGTCCTAATGGGTGTAGATTTTTCACAAATTCTTAAAAAAAAAAAAAAAAAAAAAAAAAAAAATCTGAATCTTTAGACTCAGACATAGCCCTATTGGGTATGATGCTCGCATAACAGAATCAACAGAGAAGTTTTAGTTATCACTATAAATTACAAAAACTTTCGGCGGCAAATTTGTGGTGAACTCGAGGCTTTCTTTTTTAATCACATCCCTGATGAGTGAACATTTTTCAATGATTCTTCAAAAAAGTGTCTGAAAAATGTTCTCCTCCATTAGAACAACAAATTTCCTTCAATCCCATTGGCTAAGTATGGTAGCATAATAGAATCATATGACGACAGAGAAGTTTCAATTAACACTATAAATTATTCAAACTTTCAGCTGCAAATTTGTGGTAATCTCAAAATAGCTTTTCTATTAGGAGGGGAGGAGGTTTCAGTTCAGATATACTAAATAGGGTAAATTCGGTATAATTCCTCCATCTAAGCTCCTCTTAATTTTTCTTTTTTATTGTAAAGAGTTTTGCAATGCACATGTAACCCCATTTGCTCCAAACTTTATGTAGAATACAATAAAAAAATACTACTGTAATATAAATACCAGATAAAATAAGTTTTTTTTTTCAAAAACTGAAACAACGATTTTGCCCATTTAACCGGACATCAGACTTAGATGCCCTTCTTGATCGGGATGGATGCCCCATTCGTAACAGAATAGACAGCATGAATAATTAAAAATTATAAATCAAAAACTACATTTGCATTTGACTTAAAAGCCTAATTACATTAAATGTATGCATATTTAATATTTTTCAAAATAAAAAGATCTGTCAAACAGTTTTAACAAAGATTAAACAAGTTTAATCTAAACTAAAAGGAATTAATTGCACCACCCTTCTTTTTTGATTCGATGTATAAACTCTAAAACTAGGAAAGTGGGTACCCCCACCAAGTCGGTATACAAAATTTGAAGCTAAACGGATAATTGAAACGAAAATTAAACTTATTTAACCCTTAACTTCTGAGATCGAAATTGTGGCATAATACTTCGAGCTGTCTGTGAGACCGCTCCATCGAAAGATGAAAAAATTTTAATTTTAAAGAGTCAATAAAATGAACACAAATCAGGATTTAAATTAAACACTGGAGGTTCCGCGTTAGATTGATTACCGACTATCAATCACATAATAAGAAAAAAAAAACAAATTAATATAATTATTAAAATAAAACAGAATGGTAAAAATAATTATATGAATAGTTAAGCTTATAACAGTGGGTATTCAACCAATTATTTCTACCGTTACAAAAGTTTCACAAAATATTTTAAATACTTCTACATATAAAAAGTGAAACGCATAAAAATACGAGTATTTCTCTCGAACAAAAGCAGAACACGATTTAATATTTTAAACTTCTAAATCATTAAACTACCTCATTTTTGTTCTCACAAGAATAATAAAAATATAAAAGGGAGAGAAAAAAAAAGTTCGATGAAATTCACAAAACTTTTCCTTTCCTCTTTTTCCACCATTTACGATTTATTATTTTTTTTATTTTCAATATTTTCCTCCCCACTCAAATGAAAGAAATTGAGAACAAAATCACACCGGGACTATTTGAAGAGCATCCATTCTGAATTTGTGCGTCAAGAGGCGCTAACGCCAGAACTGGCACAAAAGGCAGCGTTCGGGCATTTAGATGTTAATGAAAGTTTTCCGGTCGGCCCTTTGTTTGAAAACTGTTCATTGAAAATGAACCGCCTTGCTCGATTTATTATTGATATGTGTGTGTGTGCTGCGTGGAGAAGTTGTCTTTCAACAGAATATATAAGGGACTATATATATATATATATATATATATTATATATATATATATATATCCTGATGGGGAAAAAAATTAAGACCGTTTCTAAATTTTGAAATAAAAAAGTGGAAAAGTATAAGCACAGAACAGTCAAACGCTCGTTATTTCGCACTCTCAGGGACAAATAAAAATAACATTCGAATTAACCGAACTTCAAATTAACGTATTCTAAAAAAATATAACGTTATCATTAAAGAAAAAGCACTTATTTTTGAATCAGTAAATGATATCGTTTCTATAATTTAGATTATTTCAGACATATTAAAAAAAAATTAAATATTAAATTTGTCAGGGGATAAAAAGGTTAAAAAAAAAAAAGGAAGGAAGGAAGAAGGAGAAGGATAAATAAAAACGTTAGAATTATCCGAAGTTCGAATTATAGTATTTTAAAAAATGTAATGTTATTACTTAAGAGATAACACTTATCTATAATACCCATAAGTGATATTGTTTCTATAATTCAGATAATTTCAAACATATTAAATAAAAAAGTACATTACAATCTAATATTAAACTTGTTAGAAGCATATTAGTTTTAAAATGCTCAAAACATCTTACATTTATAGTAAATAGAATATTATCAACAAAAGTAAAGCAGAAAAAACTAAAATACTAAAAATAATAATAATTTTCTTTAAGTATTTGGTAAAGTGATATTTGTTATACTTTCTTGCCTTTATGTTTTGCAGGAATCTTTCTTACTACACAGGACCAAAACTAAGGGGGGGGGGGCAGAGGGAGCATATGTCCCAAGCACTAGAACGAATCGACGCTGAATGAAAATTTTGTGTGTCAATTTTTCTCACGTTTATGTTTTACACGGTATTTTTAAAATAGTCCTGCCTGGGTTATGCCAAAGTATAAAAATATTTAAGGATGATATGGCACAAGGATCCTATAAAATGCGATTTTTTTTTTTTTTTTTCAATTCTTTCGATTCTATATACAAGATTTAAATGAATCAATATTTGACAAAATGGATTACATAGTTCAGTAGTACATTATTTTGTGATTACATATTTTAAATTAAACCAGCTATTAGAAAATTAATGAAATTCTCTTTGTAAATATACTTTGCGGAAGAGGGGCGTGGGGGTAGGTACACCCGCGACCCGAGTCGGGCCGCGCCAACTTTATTATACAGGTTCTGGGTCAGGTCTTTACACTTTCAGAACCGGGTCGGGTCTTATTTTTTTCTGCAGAGCTCGACCGAGCCACACCGTTTTTTTCCAGGTCGGATCTGGCGTAGACTTCCTTCCTACTAGAGGTATACACGGGCCAAAATTTTCAAGCCCAGGTTCCGCCCGGTATAAAGGCTAAACGCTCGATCTGGGATCGACACAGTTCGTATGCTGTGGCGGTTTGCCACAGCATATATGCCTTTTGGGCTAATTATCCCCTCCCCCTTGGTGTTATAAAGGATTTCCAAATTGACATTATGCATCATCACGAGAAATAACTTGGGGCGAACCTCGAGCCCGTCACGGCCGGGCACGGGTCACGCCAGTTAAAGTCCACGAGACATGGACTGAGTAAGGTTTTCTCTCATTTTGAATCGGGTCGTTTCTTGGTCTTGCTTTTTTCGCAGATTCGGGTGGAGAGAGGCTTATTTTTCTTCCAGACAGAGCGTGGTCTGGATTTCATTTTTCCTAGAAGTTTGCATTGAACAAAATTTCCAGGTTGTGGCATTCGGCCCGGAATAAAAGCTAAATATTCGGTCCGTCTCTGATCTAGATAGTATAATAAATAATATTGGCCCGACCACGACCCGTGCAGCTAAACGTTCGGTACGTCTCTGATCTAGATAGTATGATAAACATTACTGGCTCGACCACGATCCGTGCACTCTCTAAATTCGTTCCCACGAGCCCAAGTTGGTTTGAAAACTTTCTTACTTGTTAATCGTAAAAATTATTAAACAGAGAAAAGCGAATTTCATCAAATATCTGCAAATAAGGGCAAATTTCATTAAAGAAACGCGAATTTCGTCAGAGGGTTGCGAAAGAAACACGAATTTCATCAAAAGGTCCCAAAAAACCCTCAAATTTTGTGTAAGGATCACGGAGAAAACGTGAATTTCTTCAAAGGATAAAAGTGAATTTCTCAAAAGGATCGCGATCAAAATTGGATCAACTATTCTCACGAGAGTAAAAACCGAATCTGTAACTGACTCAAATCCGAAATGTATAACAATCTGCCCCAATGTGCTAAGCGCAGCTAAAAAGTAAAAGTCAATCCGACCAATAGCAGAATATAATTGTTAACCGGACCCAGACCCGACCCGAAGGAAAAAATCCGAAATTAAGTTGACCTGCAGCAAACAAAAGAAGTTAACCGGATCCAAACGCGACCCACAACAAAAAGTAAAATTAACCCGACCTCCAGAATAAAATAGAAGCCAACCGGACATCAAATTTTGTGAAATGATCGCTTAGAAAACACGAATTTCTTCAAAGGATTGTGAAACAGACACACATTTTGTACAAAGATTGCGAAAAAGAACGAACATTTTATCAAAGGACTCACCCCAATCAAAATTAGGTCAACCCGAACCCTTTTCCTAAAAGTAAAAACTAAATCCTAAACTGCCCCAAATCAGAATTGTATGTCAAACTGCCCCAAATGCGCTAAGCACAGCTAAAAAGTAAAAGTCAACCCGTCCAACAACAATATGTAGAAGTCGACCACGACCGAACCCCAACCCGACGCAAAAGCAAAAATCAGAAATTAACTCGAACCTAGCGAAGAGTAGTAGTCAACTGGACCCAATCACGACCCAAGTAGAAATTAACCCGACTAGGAGCAAAAAATGGAAGCTAACCGGACCCAAACACGACTCAAGTAGAAATAATTCTGGCCAGGGGCAAAAAATGGAAACTAACCGGATCTCTTTTTGTGCATAAATATTATATTCGAAATGTAATGGAATACAAAATATTGGTAATATTAAAACTCACTTACATTGTCAGAGGCGTGCGAAAAGAAAACTCCGCCCGGAGCAAAGGTGCCTCCCCCCCTACACCCAACTTTTTCTTTTAATTATAACATACCAAAAATGAAGTTAGTAGTATACATTTGGCGCCTCCCCCCCCCCCCTTTCGCACGACGCTGTACATAGTTACGCATATAAACACAGATTTAAAAAAAAAAAAAAAAAAAAAAAAAAAAAAAAAAAAAAAAAAAGAACTTGAGACTATTGCATACATATGATGATTCAGTAAGAAAAATCAACATAGCTTAAAATGAAAGAAAAAGATAGTTAAAGAAAATCATAATTTTAAAATTCTACAAAAAAAAAAAAGACCTTTTAAAAAATAATAAATAAAAATACGTAATTTATAGAGCCAAATTAAATTTCTGTAGATTTTGCTAAACAAATGCAAATCACTGTACTCTTTACAAAAATCTATACTAATAAAAGAAAGTTTAGCTGTGTCTGTGTGTCAACGATGTGTAACGATATCTACTGTGCGCAGATGTCTGAAAATTTGTATGAAGATAGTCCATGGCAAGTCTTTATTCGCCTGAAATACAGATTTTTAACTAATTGAATTTTTATCTGATATATTGATTAAAAACGCATTAAAAATGCATCTTCTTTTTGCAAACCGGCGGAAACGTGAGCGTACAAGCTCAGTACCAGTTTCCCGAAAGCGTAGACGGAAGAACCAAACACTGTTTTTATTTGACCGACTCAGCGTCTATTTATGCCAGGGCTAACATGTTAAGAAATGCAGTTGAACCTCCATTATCCGCCTTCGTTTAACCGGAGCTATCCATAAACCGACGCTGGTTTTCAGAACTTTTTTTTTCATTCTTTTTCTTTGCAAGCAGCCCTTTCTGAAATATGAATACAGGTAAATATTTTCGTTCCCCTTTCCTAGAATTCTTCTGAAATTAGCTTAAAATCTCAGTTACAACCCCTGTATAAATGTACATTCTTTATTTCAAGACCAGACCCTCAAAAGAAAATTTTGCATCCCCCCTCCCCACCCCATAAAAAACTTTTGAAATGAAGCCCCTGCTTCTGGGGTAAGGAATTCTTGGTGTAAATATTCGCAGAAACACAATTTACTCATTGCCATCATACCAATACTAAATTTGTTTTCCAGTCCAATTTTTTTTCCCTTTTTCGTCTTTTGTGTCCGAATTTTCGGAATGATGATTGCTGTTTTCTCGAAACTAAATGCCTTAAATTTTCGAAAATTTTGGATCAGAATCACTCTAGACAGAAACACAAAAAATAATTTAATATACAGGGTGTCCCCTCTCAACGGTGGCCAATGGCTAATTTCTAAACCGTTGGTCATAGACATATAGTTCCAATTGCAAAAATGCTTTTAAAAAGGTAAATTATTATTTTATAAGCGATTTATGTCAAAAAAATGTTTTACTAAAAAATTACGAAAATTAAATTTTTATACGGTCCCCCGGTCCTATAAGTGATATTTAGAAAAATTTTACCACTACTCTAACAAGTAAGACAAAAAAAAGTCCCATTCCTCTGCGATGAAAATTGACCGAGTTATAGCTGTTCAAAGTTGAAGCATATTTTTTTGCTGCAAAATAGGGGTCAGTCACAAATTTACTGGAAATAAAAATAAACATCAGATAGAAAATTTAACTTTAAACATTGAGAGTAAAAAAATTTTTATAATGTTGTTTCTGGATTTATGTTGACGTTTACTAAAGTAAAATATGCAATTTGTGCTAAAAATATAAGTAAAAAAAAAAATAACAGAAATTTTGTTAAATTAAACTATGAAAAGCAACAGTCAGAAATCGTTACAAAATGATACATAATTAAAGCTCTATTAGATTACTCAACCTAATAGAATTTGATGTAGTCCTATAAAATAAATAAGTGGAACCCACCTAAAATCGTATTAATATTACATAGTCATCGGGTTTAAATAAGTATGAGAATTGAACCTCAATCAGATATTTGGAAGTCAGTTAAAATTTGAATATAAGTTTTGAACTAGGAAAATTTACATACGAAAACTATAAATAAAATAAAAGCTTATCAAAATAACATACCTTTTAAAAATAAAATCAAGAAAAGAATCAGCTTCATTTGCTTACAAAATAAAATATACGTGAAAATGCAATTGAGGATATGAATTTCAAAATTCGCCTTATCGCTTTTTGATTTCTCTATCAGTCTATACAAACCTGCACTATTGTAACAATGCAATCTCAAAATTTATAATGAAAACCAATAGATGCATTTAAAGTTTTTTCGCTATTTCCCAAAATTTGATTTTTTCGATAAAGAGAATTTTGAAATTCATGTCTTATAACCAATCTAGAAGTTAATTAATTATAATTAACACTACCATAAAACTTATACGGTGACAGCGCCTTACGTTAAATTGCTCATTTAAAACATTTTGTAATTGGAACTATATGTCTGTGACAAATAGTTTAGGAAGTAGCCTTTGAACAGCGTTGGAAATCGACTCCCTTTATAATACTTTAAGCACTTAGTGTACGTTCCCTTAAAGCTCAGTCGAACTCATCCGTTTTCAGCTATAGAAAAGTGGTTTAAGTCATGAAATTTAAAGTTTCATAACTCGGTCAATTTTAATGTTACATGAATGGGACCTTTTCTGTATTACTTGCTAGAGTGTTGAGAAAATTTTACTAAATATCACTTATAGGACCGGGGGACCGTATAAAAATTTAATTTTCGTAATTTTTTAGTAAAACATTTTTTTTTACCATAATCGCTTAAAAAACAATTCTTTGCCTTTTTTAAAGCATTTTTGCAATTGGAATTCTATGTCTATGTCTAACGGTTTAGAAATTAGCCATTGGCCACCGTTGAGAGGGGACACCCTGTATAGGAAGACCGCTTGAAATATATTTTCAGATGCAGTTGTAAGTTGTGTTATCCATTTTCATGATTAGAATGCTTTCTTCTTATGTATAGAAGAAAAAAAAAAGTAAGAAAACAACAAAAAAAGTTTTTGAAAAATGCTGTTGGATGTAGGGAAAAGCCTTAAAAAAAACTAGTTGGATGTGCCAATCCCAAAACTTTCTTCTATCTCATACGTACATTTTAATATTTAAAAAAATAGTTACTCATGTTAATTCTTTAATAATTTTAATTCAATACTATACGAACTTTTATTTTCATCTTAAATTTCTGCTTCAGACAATTAATCGGAGTAAAAATGAGTTTCCGTCTCTGCACGAGCCGATGGACAATAGAATGATAGGCAGATCTTTTTTCGAATTCAGGGAGGACCTTCTTGCCATACCAAAAAATAATCATATACAAAAATTTTAGTTCAGTTTTAGGCATAACTTTATGCACTTTTAGGTGGTGCAATATTGAAAATGGCACAAAAATCACAATTGCAGCGGCCCCTTCTGGCGAATTTTTTTTTCAAATTCAGGGAGGACCAACTAACAACAGCCAAACATTTACACAAAACATTTGGTTCAATTCGATGCATAACTTCATACACTTTTAGTCGGTACAATATTGAAAATGGCACAAAAATCGCGATTGCAGCGCCCCCTTCAGGTGGAATATTTCAAAATTGAAGGAGGATCTGCTTGCTACAGCCAAAAACATTCACAAAAAATTGGTTCAATTCTATGCATATATTCATACAGTTTTTGATGGTAGAATGGCGAAATACGGACATACATACAGACAGACACACACACACACACACACAGACATTTTGTAAAAACATCTTTTTTGGAATCTCTGACCCCTAAAACGTGTGAATCCATCGAAAACCGGAAGTCGAAAAAAAATTTCGAATATAATACTTTTTTCTATTGAAGATAGAAAAAAGCAAAAATTAATTTAATATGAAAAAAATTTGCCATGATTCATGAACTTTTTTTTTTTCGTCTTAATATCTATGACTTATATAAACACTTTCAACTCTCGCCAGTTTTCTACAAATGTATTTTCAGCCTTCTTTCGCTCCATCATATCAGCACAATTCAAAAATATTTCACAATCAGAAGAAACCAATCAATATTACTATATCATGCTCGGTTTTCTTTCTTCTCGAACTCTTCTAACAGTACCACCCGATATATTTATTGTATTGTATCACATTCCCATCGTCTTTTATAGGAAATGCAGGTTCATATAAGCTTCTGATAGAGGTCCTTTGTGCAGAAAATAGGACCATCTCTAATGTCCCGATGAAGATGAAGGATACTGCACGGTCTTTGTCTCGCCACCTTTAGCGATAGTTTTGGGAACAATCATTCTTTTGTGAGCGAACAGAATAGGAATCGTTTTCACTATCTCACACTTCTGAATCTTAGCAATGTTTAATATGAAATAATTCATTTCAGCACAATGAAAGATTGTCAACTTTTCTTTTTCGAGACACGAAGGTGCATTTATGGAATTTTTAGCGCGAGTAAAGAAAATTCAATTCACAACCTGATGATGCAATACTTTTCAAGCACTGTTGCATCGCTGATTTTTCATTATTCAGAAATTCCAAATTTTAGCCAAACGGTTTGAATAGTTATTAGTTATTCATCATACATAGTATAGGCAAATGTTGCAATTATTTTAAAAATCGAAAAAAAAAAAAAAAATTACGAATTTGCACATTTCAGACACTGGAGATTACGAAAAACTTATTTTTAGGGGGGGGAGGGAGGTTGGCGTCCGTCTACTAGTAAACGCTATCTCTACCAAACAAATTGAGATAGACATTTCAAAATTGATGTGTACTTAATACTAGTATGTAATAATTGGAAGAAACCTATAGAATATCAGTAACCTTGATTATTCGGAACTATTTCTTTCGGGCTCTCGAAACATTCATTCTGATGAAAGATGCATAAAATTTGTCGATTTTTTTTTATGTTAAGGAGTGGTTGTAAAAAAAAAAATAAACATGCATAAATTTTGCATAAATATTGAAATTGATCGGATTGTTAATTGGCAAGATGTTTGTAATCTTATTTACCACATGATTCGATTTTTCATGATCCCGTGTTTCATTCAACTTTCAATTAAAATATATTTTTTAATTGGAAATGAGGCACTTCATCCGATGCAGTAAATTGTTAGTTAATAAGTTTATCATTTTTTGGAGTTATAAGGCTGTTTCTTTTACTACTTGATTAAGTTGCCCCCTCCCACACACACATACATTATTAGATTCTTATACAAAATTTATTTTATAAATATAATGACGTTATGGAAATTTGGTACTACTTGATTATCCCGTCGACCAAAAGACTATCACTAAACATTAAGATTAAATGCCAATCATAGATGATTATTGTCGCATGCACTTGACATTAAACACGATACACATACTTGTTCCGTTATCAAGTGATTTTTAATTCAACTTTTAATTTGTATTTTTATTGTTTTATTAGTTTATTTGTTCTTCTGTTATTTAAAATAGAAATTACGTAGATTTGTATAATTTGGCGAAACTTTGGTCGACCGGATAATCAAGTAGTCCCGGAAAATTTTAGTACGCACACCGCAGGCACTTATTATGAATATCATAATAAAATAAGTTGTTTTTACTGCAAACAATGTTTTTTCAGCACAAATCTAATTTAAAAACTGAACTATTGACAATTTTTCCAAGAAATGTGAGTTTAGAGTGAAATCAGGATTCTCACTACCGCTCGCCACTGCGCCAAATCGTGATAAAACGCTTCATTTTGCGAGTAAATTGATCACTCGCTAAATTGCGAGTGATGAATTTCTGCATTTATTTTCGGGGGGAGGGGGGTTACAGTTAAGATTTTTATCCACGTTACAGTACGAATGATGTCGCTTTTCATCTTCAATCGCACCGTGCATTTATATAATTATTTATAGAAATACTGACTCAATATCAGTTCTGTTTAGCAACAGGCAAAAACACAAGAAAAAGTGTACAAGTATTTTTCTCTGTTGTCAGTTTACCATTATTTATGTACCGGTAAATTTACAAGCAAAATTACTCGCACCAATCGTCAAATCAAGAGAAGCTTTGCGGAAAAGCGGCGTTGAATTCGACATTTACCGTAACTGTTTTATTAGTTGAATGAAAGTGTCATTGGCCAATCATTAAATTTTTTAATCATTATTTTTACCGATTTAAGTCGAAATCTCAAAGTAATTTACTGCTAAAAGAATGTTTGAAATATTTACACATTAAGAAGACATTTAGAACGTATTTATTTTAATAGTTTCTGCAGCACATGGTAGAACTTTTATTTTCTAACAATGACAAAAAATTATGTTCTTTTAGAACACCTTGAAAAGAAAAAAAAAAAAAACGGATACAATAAGGGTTAAGATTTTTGAGTGTTTAGCGTCGAATCTAATTTGATAATATATATATATATATATATTTGCTGCTGTTTTTTATTTCTTATTCGCCAAATCGCTAATGTAGGCCAAAAGCCAGCGAGAACCCTGAATGAAATACAGGGTGGTCATAAAAAAAAACTTTGCCCGTATAAGGAGCTCTAGCGGCCAGTCCGTTCAACCGATCGAGGTGAAATTTCAGATATAGCTATTCAGAGGTATGAGCTCGAGATTCTCTGAACGGCAACAAAATGGCGCTCACGGTTACGGTTACAGTTACAGAAACTCGAAATTTTCCAATGGCAACACCCATTTTTTTCATCACAAAATGCTCAGCGCATGCGAAAACCCTAAAGAGTGTTAAAACCGTACGTGTATAGCAAGAAACGAACGCGTTATGCACACACAAAAAACTGTTCTGCGAATCCCCCCCTCCCCATAAAAAAACACGATTGGGGAGCAAGGAGTAAATTTGCATATGACACAGAGTCAGTACACTAATCTCTGATTACAACACAGATAGGAGAAAACTTTTATTTTGATTACACATTTTCCACATGGGTGCCATCACAGGCTGTTACTCATTGCATGGTGGCGACTGTGGACAATACAGCCGAACGCTAACATCGCATGAGGGATGTTTGCAATCTCACGTTTGATAGAATCTTTCAAATCCGGCAAAGTTTGCGGATTGCACATGTACACTTTAGATTTTAGATATCCCCCAGAACCTGAAATCCATAAGACTGAGGTCGGGGGTTTCGCGGAGGCCATTGACGTTACCAGTTAAGGTGAAATGTGCCTCGTCCGTTCATAATATGAGAAGAGGTCGTTATCTCCATCATATTGGATAAGAAATTCATTAACAAATTCTATATGTCGTTGATGGTCTCTCAGTTCCAACATCTGGGCGCGGTGGTACCGGTAAAGAAACATGCGGATTACAGAGCGCAGTAACTTTAAGACCATTGATTTTGGTATATCAAATACACGAAATGCACCCTACGTGATGCACTTACATAACAGTATGCTCAGGAAGAGCCGGTCGTGGTCTTCCGGATCGCAGACTATCACAGGTGCAGCCAATTTCTTCGAATTTCATTACTAAATCACGAAGAGCTTGTGAAATGCATAGGCCACGTACAGGGTAGGCAAGTTTTTGACACGCGACAGTTTTTGACGGTTTAAACCATAGTTTAAACCGTCATGTCAAAAACCTCCTTGCCAAAAATGTCAAAAACTGTCAAAAACCTATATTTATTTACATATTTATATATATCTACCTATATTTATATTTAACTAGCTTTCCGCTCGCGGCTTCGCCCGCGTGGAATTCGGTTATATTGCGGTATAAAGCACAACTATAAGAAAACTTCTCATTTCCACGGGAAAATGTAAGAAGCGCGATGTAACGCCGGATACGATTAGTTGTTAAACCAAAACTGAATGGTACACTATATTATATGTTTTCCCTTGTGGAGCAAAAACATGCAGATTTTGGGCACTGGAAACCCGGGAACACGCTACATAGAGCTGACCATGCTGACGTTGAGCCTGTTGCGATAAACGGACTTGAGTACGAATATCATTCTCAGAAGCCCTCAAAGAAGCTTGGCGAGCGGCTTGCTCCTCAAGTCTTTGCTGGCGCTGAGATGGTAGCTCAGCAGCTCTCGAAGCAGCCTGACGCTCTGCTTGTTCGCGCCTTCTTAATTCAGCATGGAGAGACGATTCTTGAAATCGGGCAATTTTCATTGCCCGAGCTTTAGATGAGGTGCTCGACAAATTAGATTTACGTTTGCGAGGCATTGTGAAAATATGAGTAAACTATAAACCTAAACTAAACTAAAATCCCAAACGAAACTATAACAATCTAAACGACGAACAAAGCGACGTAATTACCTATCGAAAAAACAATAACTACTTTAGATATCTACCTAGAAAAAAAGCACTAAACTAACCTAACCTAACTATTATACAGCTACTGCACATCGTTACCACGTTTTAAAAACACCCAGCGCCATCTATCGCATACCTCAAGAACTGAATAACGTAACTAATACTTATACCAATTAGTAATTCGTTGACTTATAGTTATTTCAGGATAAGTAGATATAAAAAAAAAAAAAAATAACATTTTAGACGATAAAACAAATAGTACGTCATCCCTCGGGAATTCCTCATTTTCGAGGATTCATTATCGTATCATTTAGCTTCTAAATTTACATGTTCATATTCGTTTGCAATATATAAGTAGATGTAAAAAAAACAGTTTAGACGATAAAACGAATTGTACTTCATCCCTCGGGAATTCCTCATTTTCGGGGATTCATTATCGTATCATTTAGCTTCTAAATTTACATGTTTATATTCGTTTGCAATATTTTATCTTGTTTTAAACGACACACAGCGCCATCTCCAATCCATCCATCAAGCAAACTATATTTTTGTTTTCCCTCGGGAATATCAATTTTTTCCGGGATAAAAAGTACCCTATTATTTAATCCGGACTTCTAACTTTACGTCTGCAAAATTTCAAAGCAATCGGTTCAGTAGTTACGGCGTGAAAGCGGAACAAACAAACAAACAAACTCACTTTCCGATTTATAATATTAGTAAGGATAATTAAAATTTATTTACTTTTAATAAAGAAATTTTTTTTAAATATGTTGTAGTAAAAAAATTAAATTTTTGAAGAAAAATATTTTGAAAATTAAACAAAACTTTAGATTTTGGAAAACTTATCCTTTTTACTATTATTTTTTTAATTTTAATGAGGTTATTCAAAATATACAGGGATATTAAATTATGAAGAAATTTATTTATAACCAAATTTAGAGTATAGTTTAAAATAATATTAAAGATTAGACATATTCCGTGTTTGATTAGGAACAGAAAGATGTTCAAAACTGGTTATGTGCTAGCGTGTGTTACATGAGGCAAAGGAATTGGAGTATTGAACTAACTTTTTATTTTGATAATTTTCATTTGGATTGATTTCGATTATGTAATCAGATTAATTGGAAGTATTTAATGAATGTTTTATTTTTAAAAATTGTGTATTTAATTAGATAATAAAAAACTACGTAATATTTTGTGTTTCAGAAGTATTTCATAGGTCAGTGTAATATTTTTTTCTGTTTTGACTTTTACAATTGTTATTTGGTTAGAATTTTAAATCGTCAGCCATTTTTTGAATTTATAACTAATATACAGATAATAAAAGAAATAACTCCTTTCTATAAATATCTGAGTATATATTTACAATATTCAGCCTATTTATTTACTATGCTGAAAAATTAGCTTATACAAATGCTTATGAATTTTCCTTTTTTTTTTCCTTCATCTCACTGATTACTATAAAATTTTGTTAGATATCTTAAGTACTCAATTATTGAATAATTACTTCTTG
>CAXHSM010000195.1:0-23000 GCA_964019185.1 Maratus speculifer | reverse complement strand
TTGAAATCTTAAATTATAACCTCCATTTTTTATTGCAGATTTGGATTCTACGGACAAAAATACGTAACTTTTGCATTTGATGTTTATTTCAAATCTTCGTTTATCACGGTGTAATCGAGCATATTAAATCGATACATATTCCCGCTTTTCCAACGGGATTTTCCCTAATCGAAACTGATTGGGCAGAATTTTTGACGTCAAACTCCTCGTCTTTTGTAGGAATAGCGTTTCCTGAAAATCACCCGTGGCGATTATTTCAATAGTGCTACACTGTTAAAAATTTGACCCATTTGCTGCAGCGTCACTCCACAGCTATTATAGAATATCTCTTTTGTGACCAATGAGAATGCTCCATAGCACAGTAAAGTAATCGTTTTCTATAAAAGCGGTGGAGTGACGATGCAGCAAAAGGGTAAATTTTTTTACAGTGTACTTTACTGTGTTATGGAACATTCTCATTGGTCATGAAAGAGATATTCCATAAAAGCTGTGGAGTGACGCTACAGCAAATGGATCAAATTTTTAACTGTGTAGCACTACCGAAATAATCGGCACGGGTGATTTTCAGGAAACGCTATTATTGCAAAAGACGAGGAATTTGATGTCATAAATTCTCCCCAATTAGTTTCGATTAGGGAAAATCCCGTTGGAAAAGCCGAAATATGTATCGATTTAATATGTTCAATTACACCGTGATAAAGGAGGATTCGAAATAAACATCAAATGCAAAAGTTACGTATTTTTGTCCGTAGAATCCGAATCTACAATAAAAAATGGGGGTTATAATTTAAGATTTCAAAGTTGGACCTCCTCTGACCTCCAGGGGGTCGGTTACGAAGGTCAAATTTGGTATCACTGAGTAGCTTATTTAAAAATATTTAACATGTATATTTACGTTTTTCAATCTCATATGTATTTTTCGAGTTATTCGACCGTTTCCAGACTTTTCGGACACCCTGTATATGTAATAAAATAAAAAAAAAAAAAAATTTGCGCCATTTTTTTTTATTCTCTCTTAGCTTCAATTCTAAATTTGTGGAACATATTTCAATCTTAGTTTCGTAACTTGTAACAGCTAAAATTCTTTTTCTTACTTTAGTTATTAATAAATTATTTCTTGCTTCTCAAAAAGGCGGGAAGTATTTCGTAAGCTTTTTACTTTCTGGCATATTCCTGCGATTTTAATTTTATTTTTTATTTTTTAACATCGCGTGACAAGTGTTACTACGCGTTGCTAAAGGGCTTAGTGTTCCGAGGAAAAAATATAGTTCTTGCCAATAGACCGCCTATTACGGCCAATTAGAATTGATCATTTTGTCCGTTAGAGGCTCGAGTCCATCCTGATTGGATTTTTAAAATGATTGACGCGGAGTAGGAGGGCGCTAGTTTTGTCGTGAAAATGATTTTTTCATTTGGCTTTTCAGGAGAGTAGAATGCACCTTTTCTTTAAACTATCAAGACGCGCGTTTTATTGCTCCGCTGAATTAGAATGCATTTTTTCTTAAAAAACTACTCGGAAGCCATGTCATGTTTCCCGAGAATGCGATTGACTTTCAAAAATTATTAGGATGCTGTTTCTTCTTTCTCCCCAAAATTCTAATATTGTGGAATGTAGCTTAATCACGGAGTTGGTGAAGTGGAAGTTATTCGATGAGAGTGCCAAGGTGATTGCGTGAAAGAACTTAACTTATTTATGAGTTCTAATAAAACTTAATTTAAAGACTGCTTGATTGAACTTTCTTATGGGGAAATAGCCCAATAAACTCATCCACTGCTGGTCAAATTGCCGGAGCGACTGCTCAGCTCGTCCCACTGTTGATTCTTGGTAGCAGTAATCTGTTCTGCCTCATAGATGGTGTGCCACTGGAACTTGTACATTGTTATGGAACATCGATCTCGTCGAATCATTACATATTAGCCGGCAGGATTTCTTAAATGAACCTGCATACGTCTCTAGAGAATTCTTCGCAACGCTGTGTGTGCACGTGCCATTTTCGCCGAGCTTGAAACTAATTGCTGGAACTTCGGCCTTTGTTTATTACTCATCTTGAACCGACATGAATCAATCTGTGAAAAAAGATCGTCTTATAAAGTTTTGTTTGTAATTATGTGTGGTATCTACATCTACAAATATTTTAATTGTGAAATATACCTCGCATTCTAGTGAGAAACTTTTCAACTGTGAGATATGCAACCAAACTGTGAGATATGCAAAATAAAAATTACAAAAGATCACCTGCATGAAATCAATTCAACATCATTTTCTTTTATTTATTTATTTACTGTATTTTCTAGGTAAAAGTGCATAAATATTTTGATAAATTTTCATTTCATAATAAATGAACACCTGCTGTATGGTTGCGAAACTACGGTAGATTCCATCAGTAATACAAGATAATTGAAATTTACACCTGTGAGTCGTATCTACGAAGTTCTTTATTTTTGTTTAGTTTAATAAAAAATTAGGTATTTGAACAAGGCCACATCGAACATGTCTGTAAGTTATTATTTATTATTTTATTGTTTTATTGATTAAGAAATTTAATGATAATTTCTTTGTTTAAATTCTTGATTTTTTTTTTCTCTCTTTTATTACAGATATTAAAAAATAAATTTGTTCTTAATTTATAATTAATTAAAATTTTCTGCTCATAGAAATTTTATTTGGTTTTAAAGGTGTTATTTTTTTTTTTTTTTTTTCGAAAGATGGATTAATTTGTTGTTAAAAAAATACTCTGTTGCAAAATTTATTTTCCATACGTAAAGAAAAGTATTTTTGTTTTTAAAATTATTTGTTATTTCCCATGTATGGAAACCCGATATTTATTATTTTATTACTTATTTATTTATTATTTATTTATTTTTATTATTATTTATTGAGGTATTTGAAGTATAGTAATTGAATTTTAATAATTGAAGTATAGCATTTAAATATTTTCCATATGAATTATCCTTCTTTCATGTTACTAAGGTCAGGATTAGTAAAAGAAGAAAAAATGTCAGAAAATAAACTTGATATTGTCCCTTTTGAATTTGGGTCGGGCATGGATATATTTAAATGGTTTAAACATTTTGATCGAGAATGTTCGGTAGAAAAGAAAGATAATGAGTGGAAACACCAAAATATTTCAAAATATTTAAAGGGGGAAGCGCTAAAAACTTATATAAATGATTGTTTGGATTGTGCTACTTATGAAGAAATTGTCGAGATTTTAAGTGAAAAATTCATTCAAGTTAGAGTTCCAAAATTTTCTGAATTTACTTCCTTAAAGTTAAATGATCTAAGTGATTTGGATTCTTATTTTAGAAAGAAAGTTGAGATTGGAAGGCAACTTCAGCTTGAGGAAAATTTAATTATACAGGGATTAATTGATGGCCTTCAGCCGGAGTATCAAAATTGTTTGATGGTTAACCCTCCTTCCAATACTCGTGAATGGTTTCGCATTGCTAAACAATTAGCAGCGATTCCAAATCATACCTCTAATAACGGCAATAGAAATTTTCAACAAACTAGACCAATGCACAATCCCAATCCTCAGCCCAGACATTGGACTCGACCTACTCCAAACAATCCATCCCAAAATTTTAATCCTAGGTTTTTCACTCCTAGAATGCCTGCAACTCATTATCAAAACAATTACCCTAGTCGTCCGTGCAGAGTATGTTTAAACAGAGGCATAGAAAATGCATATCATTGGGAGAGGAGTTGTATATTTAACACAAATTCCTGTCAAGCTCAAACTCCTGCTCATATTCAACCACCCCCTACTAATAATGTCTGACAATTATTTATCCCTGGATATGTGGGCAATAACAAAGTGTATTGTGTGGTGGATAGTGGATCAACTGTCTCAATTTTACCCCTCAAATTTGTTCGATATTTAAATGGTAATTTACATAATGTTACCCCTATTACTATCAGACAGGCACAAGGAACTCTTACAATTAATAAATCTTGTCGATTATGTATTAAATTTGGTAATATAAAGAGATATGTTAATTTTTTAGTAAGTCAACTTGATTTGGACTATGCTATTTTAGGTTTACCTGATTGTGCCAAATTTAAATTGAAAATTGATTGTGCAAAAAGCCAGGTGTTACAAGACAATATTTCGTTAAACCCATATGTCAACATATCCAGTGATAACTTAGAATTGCTTCATTTTGATATTATAAAAAATGATACTACTGTGCAACCCGATTATGGAAATACCATAACTCCTCAATCCTTGTCGCGAACTAATAATGATGATTATAATCTATTGGGGGATCTGAATGCTATTCAAAATAAAAATGTAAGGGAACTTTTAAGGGATTATTTAGATATTTTTGCAAAAAATAAATATGATGTAGGGAGAATTAATATTGAACCTCAGCGTATTTATCTTAAATCTGACCTACCAATATCTTTGAGGCCTTATCGTACATCCACTGCTGATGAAAAAGAAATATCTCAGCAAATCCAATCATTATTAGCTGCTGGGTTAATTAAAGAAAGTTATAGCCCCTACTCTTCTCCAGTTACGTTAGTAAATAAACGAGATGAAGGTAAAAAAACCCGAATGTGTGTTGACTACCGAAAATTAAATTCTATCATGAAAAATGACGCTGAACTTTTACCCCGAATAGATGAAATTTTAGACAAATTAAGTGGTGCCCAATATTTCTCTACACTAGATTTAGCCTCAGGCTATTGGCACATACCTATTCACCCAGCCGATTCCGAAAAGTTAGCCTTTACTACTAATTGTGGGCTCTGGGAATGGAATGTTCTCCCCTTTGGTGTAAAGGTAGGCCCCCCAATTTTCAACAGGACAATTAGAAGAATTCTTACAAAATATAAAATAGACTTTGCTTGTTATTATTTTGATGATATAATTATTTTTTCTAAATCAATAGATGAACATATACAGCATCTCATCCAAATTTTTGATTTATGCCGAATAGAAAATATTAAATTAAAATTATCTAAATGTACTTTTGCTCAAAAACAAATCAATTTTCTAGGGTATGAAATCCAAAATGGAACTTTAACTCCAGCTAATACTAATATAGAAACGATTAAAAAATTAAAACCTCCTACTAACACTAAAGAATTACAAAGATTTCTTGGTTCTATAAATGTGTATCATAAATTTATTGACAAATATGCTGAAATTAGACACCCCCTAAATAAATTACTTAAGAAAGATACTATTTGGGAATGGAATACTGAATGTCAAAACTCTTTTCAAAAATTAAAAGATGCCCTCATTGCTAAACCAATTTTAAAGATTTATGACCCAAAATTACCCCTACACATGTTTGTTGACGCTTCTCAGGTAGCGGTAGGTGCAGTTCTTAAACAACCCGACCATAATAACTTTTTACATCCAATTGCTTATTTTTCTAGAGGATTGAGAAGTTATGAGAAAAATTATTTCATTACCGAACTAGAGTGTCTTGCTATCATTGATACTTTAGATAAATTTTATCATTACTTTCACGGTGTACAATTTACCATCCATACTGATCATGCATCTCTTGTTTGGTTAAAAAATGTCAAACATTTAAGAGGTCGATTATTTAGGTGGTCATTGAAGTTAAGTATGTTCGATTACAAAATAGAGTACTTAAAGGGATCTACAAATGTCGAAGCCGACATGTTGTCCCGAAACCCTATTTCTCATTTTTGTAAGCCCCTTACTTTTCTTCTTGACGTTAAAGAGATTATTGAGATGCAAGAAAAAGAAAATGTGTGTGGATCAAATTATATTAATGACAATGGACTGATTATAGTTAAAAGAAAAGGTTTTCGTAAAGTGGTAGTTCCCATGTCCCTAAGAAAAAAATTGCTTAATGTTGCTCATGAACAGTTTGGTCACCCTGGTGTTCAAAAAATGCAAAATTTAATTTCTCCTAACTATTATTGGCCAGATATGACCCAAGACATTACTAACTTTGTTAAATACTGTGATATTTGCCAGAAAAATAAAAAACCTAGACAGAAAAAATTTGGCTTATTACAAGCTATGCCCACTACAGATCAACCTTTTGACTGTCTGTCTGTTGATACTGTAGGAGGGTTCAATTATTATAATTCTACAAAAAAATATCTCCATATTATAATAGACCATGCCACAAGATATGTTTGGGCATTTCCTTCCAAAAGTGTCGCTACAGAAACTTATACAAATTGTCTGAAACAAATTTTCAATATCAAAATCCCTCAACAATTATTCTGTTTTAGTAAGATTTCAAGTGTACAGTCCCCTCAAAAAATACTTAGTGACAGGAATGCTGCTTTTACTTCTTCAAGATTCAAAAAATTCCTGCGAAATCATAATATTAAACAACGTTTGACCACTGCCCATCATCCACAAACGAATGGGAAATGTGAAAGAGTAAATCAGACAATAGTAACTAGATTAAAATGTAAAGTAAACTCCACTACCTCTAAAATTCCCTGGACTAAGCTTTTAACTGAGGTAATTAATGAATATAATAATACACCCCATTCTATTACCAAATTTCCACCTGCGTACTTGCTTTTTGGCCAATTACCCTATGACTCCCCCTTACAACAAAATTATTATCCCCCTGTTCATGAAGCACTTAAAATTGCTAAAACAAGAACTGATGAATTTCATTTAAAAAATAAAAGATATTATGATAAAGATTATATCGAACCAAAATTTAAAATAGGAGATCTAGTTATCTATGAAGAATTTCAGTACCCTAATACTAGAAAGTTGTCACAAGTATTTAGTGGCTTTTATAAAATTCTTAACAAATTATCCGAAGTAAATTTTGAAATTGATAGGCAAAACCAGTTCAAAAGTTCAGAAATAGTACATGTATCTAAATTAAGGCCTTATTATTCCCCTGATAAATTTAAATTAAGTCATGAGCAACAACCCCCTAATCAACAACAACAAACTCAGGTAAAAACTGTAGCTTAAACTATATCTCTAGTTTATCATTTTATAATTTTTTCTCTTAAACAGTAAATTTCTTTTCATATTTTAATTCAGATAATATCCTGTAATTCTCACAGAATGGCAATGATATCTCTTGACTGCAGCGACAGTGTCACTTGTCTGGAAATTTTTATATTTGTTTATTTATGCCGGCGTAGACGAACAAAGTGGAAATTTCTTATTCTGTACTGAATTACTCTACTTAGAATATTTTTTTTTTTCTTTCAACTGAACCTATTTGTAATATTAAATTTAATCTATCAATTATTAAATTAATTATTTGCCAAGTAACAAAATTTTTATCACTTTATTTTAATATATTTTTTTTTCTTTCTCTCTTTCTTTGCTTCTGCATTCCAGTCCAAGTACATGTCAATTATAATATAATTTTGTTTCTTTTTCTCTTTCCTACTTGCATCTTGCAATGTTTTATCACACCGAGAGAATATTTATTGCGTAATTATTTGACATGAATAGATCTTGTTTTTTATTTTTATCATTTATTAATATTTCTTTTTAAGAATCTTAGTAGTTTAAAGGTCACGTGCATTCTCAAACATGAAAAAAATTTTTATTTATCTTTATTTTATTTTAATTTATCATATTATATTTTAATTTTTTTTTTTTTTTTTTGTACATATTCCTACTTAATCCTGTACTCGGATTACCAGATTAAGTAAATGATTTCATAGTTGATTGCATTTTTTATTTTATTCCACTTCTCTCTATATTTCATCCCAAAAATATGAGATGAGATAAACGAGATTAAGTATTTAAAGAATGTCTTTTGTGATATTTATTATTACTTATTAAGAGATTTACTTATACCCATTATGAGATTTACTTACACTTATGATATTTATTATTATTGATATTTTTCCTTATTATGTTTCTTAATTATATTGTTTATTATTTACATTGTTAAATTTTATTATTACTATATTATAAAATGTGTTATTAATTAAAAATACAATTATAAAAGTATTTTCACAAAGATTCCAAAATGGAACTGTTATGAATGTTCAAGGACTTACTCACACAAAAACTGAACTAATATTATAATGTTAGCTGATGAATTTGGACAGTTAAATGAATTAGACATCCTTGAAATGAGGTAATGAACTATGCCATTCCAAATATGACTTTAAGAGGATTTTTGAAACAAACTTTTAAAAATTGATTTCTAGATTTGACATTGTTAAAAAAGAATTTAACGTTATTGTTTTTCATTTTTATGTTTCATTTTTATGTTATTACTATGGGTAATTGCTTATATTTTCAAATTACTTTTTGATGTGTACTTTAAACAAGATTATATCTTGTATTTGTATTGAAGCCTATTTTATTGTATTTAAATTTGAAGTTATTCCACGCATCACCTTGGTGTTTTTAAATTTGAATTCTATATTTATATAAAAAAGAGAAATTAATTTAAATTTTTTTTTTTTATTCAGTATCTAATTATTATTACTTATATCAACAACTTCGTGAGCTAAGTCTGCATCATCTCCCTTTCTGTGAAATTGCAGGTCTCAGACCTACTTTTTCACCCGTCTTTCTGGAAGGGGGGATTTGTAATAAAATAAAAAAAAAAATTTGCGCCATTTTTTTTTATTCTCTCTTAGCTTCAATTCTAAATTTGTGGAACATATTTCAATCTTAGTTTCGTAACTTGTAACAGCTAAAATTCTTTTTCTTACTTTAGTTATTAATAAATTATTTCTTGCTTCTCAAAAAGGCGGGAAGTATTTCGTAAGCTTTTTACTTTCTGGCATATTCCTGCGATTTTAATTTTATTTTTTATTTTTTAACATCGCGTGACAAGTGTTACTACGCGTTGCTAAAGGGCTTAGTGTTCCGAGGAAAAAATATAGTTCTTGCCAATAGACCGCCTATTACGGCCAATTAGAATTGATCATTTTGTCCGTTAGAGGCTCGAGTCCATCCTGATTGGATTTTTAAAATGATTGACGCGGAGTAGGAGGGCGCTAGTTTTGTCGTGAAAATGATTTTTTCATTTGACTTTTCAGGAGAGTAGAATGCACCTTTTCTTTAAACTATCAAGACGCGCGTTTTATTGCTCCGCTGAATTAGAATGCATTTTTTCTTAAAAAACTACTCGGAAGCCATGTCATGTTTCCCGAGAATGCGATTGACTTTCAAAAATTATTAGGATGCTGTTTCTTCTTTCTCCCCAAAATTCTAATATTGTGGAATGTAGCTTAATCACGGAGGTGGTGAAGTGGAAGTTATTCGATGAGAGTGCCAAGGTGATTGCGTGAAAGAACTTAACTTATTTATGAGTTCTAATAAAACTTAATTTAAAGACTGCTTGATTGAACTTTCTTATGGGGAAATAGCCCAATAAACTCATCCACTGCTGGTCAAATTGCCGGAGCGACTGCTCAGCTCGTCCCACTGTTGATTCTTGGTAGCAGTAATCTGTTCTGCCTCATAGATGGTGTGCCACTGGAACTTGTACATTGTTATGGAACATCGATCTCGTCGAATCATTACATATATATATATAGGATTTAAAAACATGCCATTTCTTCCATGTTTTATTCAATATACATTCACTATTTTTTTTTCTTCTGCTGATCTAATGGATTGATGAAATATCCAATACTTATATTTATAAAAATATATATATATATATTTAAAATAATAATAATAATAATAACGTACATTTTTTTAAAAGTTATTATTATGTTGAAAATTTGACACTTTTTATGACCTATTATGACTGTGTTTTGTTCAAACATGAATCTAAAAATATAATATATGCAGGGATGTAATCGTAAAAATAACAGAGGGTATACGCTCAAGGAAAAGAGTATACCCTTGAGAGGGCATACGGTGTTCCTGAAATCCGTAAGGTATATGGCGTATACCCCCGTATACCCACCACTACATCCCTGAATATATGTTATAATACAAAATAAATTCTTTTGGTACTTAATCCCCTTAATATTGCGCTCACATCATAGTTTTCTCTTTATAGATATTATTAGCGAAATTAACTATCGAAAAAGAAAAGAAAATGAAACATAATAATTTATTTTACAGTAAAATTCGAGGTAAAATTATTCCAAATCTTGCAATTGAAAATGAGAAACAAACACCTTCGCAAACATTAAAATTCGGATCTGATTTGTTTATTTACTTCAGTTGGTTGGCTGGTTGTTAGACAGGATATATTTCGTTGCTTGTTCTCTGAAACTATGATAAATGGTTAAAAAACAATTTTTGGATTGATAATGATGAATTTTCAATAAATAATAATACTGCAAAGATATTTGCCGAAAGAAATAAATAGTAAAGTATAGCATGCAAAATTCACGCTGGTAGTAGAAGTAGTAGTAGAAATGTTTCTTTTTTTTTTTAGTTCCGGTTTCAGATTTGAATCATCATGGCAAAGAAGGTAGATCACTAAGAAATGAAGGCTGAACAGCGCCATCTATTGGCAGAATCGGGCATATTGGGATATTCGACAAAGAATTTGTACTGCAAGAAAAGTTATCTAAAGGCGCAGGAACGCCAAACCTCGTCTACGCCAAAGAAAAAGCCAAAAAAGGTTGCTGTCTCTTTAAATTTCGAATGATGCAGCGCGAAGCGAAATCTTTGACAGCTCTTAACGCCATTTCGTATTTTGTCTTTTTGTGCGAGTAAAATCTATTTATTTTACTTCTACTAAAGTTTGGGTATTTCACAGCAGTTGCAGATGGAATCTACAAAACAAACTTCGAACATGTAAGTAATATTTATTTATTTATTTAGCTTTTTGAAAAATTGTAAATCTAATGCTTTCTAAAATATTTGATGTTGTTTTCAAGTAACATTTGCTTTATTTTATTCAACTAACAAAGCGTAATGCAACGATTACATACGATAAATATGATTATTAATTAAATGTGTATACTTTTTAAATATCGCTTTTATAATTGAACTTGAGCCGTGTGCTGTATAGATGTAAAATGAAGTAATATTTCAAAAAAAAATTTGACAATTTATAATGTTTGTATTTTTAAAGTGTAAAATAAAATTAAAAGCAAAAGATTAATAGATAAATGTGCCAGCAATGGACACCCCCCCCCCTAAAACTTTTAGCTTATAAAGAAAAAAAATCTAAAAATTGTGCTTTTAATATTTTTTCATAACTTTCTCTCTTGAATGTTTTGTAATTTGGGCTATTGTTTACGTTCTTAATCAACCTGTCAGAATCAGATCATATACATTCCCCCTCTTAGTAGTGTCTCAGTAATTTGATAATTGCAATTGCTTGATACTTAAGTATTTAAACTATCCATTTAAAATAATTATAATAGCAATCTTTTGATAATTACAATATGGTTGCTACAAATGTACATACATTCTGTCTTCAATATTTGATCATTCATGTCTAACAAAACAACTCTAGCCATAAAATGCACTGTAAATATTAATTGCATTTGTAGTAGTAGTGAAATTAATAAATCTGTAGATCAGGTGCTTTCAAATGCAAACTATGCAGTTTTATTTTGAAATCGCTTTATTTAGTATTTAAAGCATTCACATCTGTTTCATTTCTTTCATATTTGTATGACTAATTACTTTTTTCGTTTTTTAATGCTTATGTATATTTATTTCACTAAATGTGTTAAATCCTTTTTTGTCACAGTAATTAGTTTATCTGAAATTCACTTTTTAAATCTGTTCTAAAATAATTAAAATATTGATCTTGTGATGATGACAATAATTGATTTTCTTAAATATCATAATTTATTGATATCCAAATTGTTACGTTTATTGGAAAATAAGAACTTTGTTTGATTAACGTGCTTTCTTTAAATCCTCTTTCTAAATACAATCATAAAAATAATTGAAGAGTTCAGATGATAAATGTGGTTAGTTACCCCAAAATTTTTCTGTATTGTTAATTACTAATTTGGCCTCTGTAAATAGGATCGCGTTTAACTATCATTTTCAAAAGGTTTATTGTTATTTCTTTGATTTATTGATTTGTTATTCAATTTTATCAGTATTATATTTACATTTGTGATTATTTTGTTTAATTTAAGTAAAAAGTATTTTAATCATGAGATGATGACAAAATTATTGTTTTAGAAGAAAAGAAGTAACAGATGTGCATATATTGTTATGAATATCAAATTTTTTTCCCTGATAAAAAGTCTTTCAAATTCCCTGCTAATGAAGAAATTTAGGTGTTTAATATTGAAATATATATATATTGTTGCGATTGTTTAAAATCGTTACATATTTTAAAGGTATAAATGGAACTTTTATTGACAGTTATAAATTTTTATTGAAAAATAATCATTTTTAAAAAATTCCTTGTCTGAAGTTATTCTTACGTGTAATAAATATCAGTTCAGAAAAATTCAATTTGTGCTTATAATTTTGTAACTTGTTGTTTTTATTCTATTGTCTATTGTGCTATTTACTAAATGAAACACCATTATTATTGTTTGAATTTTTTCTTTAAATTCTTTAGCAACTTGCATTTTTATAATAGCTTTCTATATGCTGACATAATATCTTAAAATCTTGATTGTATGTACTCTTCCTTCAAACAAAAAAGCAGTTTCATTTGGAGGGGGCTTATAATCAATTTAAAAAAAAAAAAAATCCTTAAACACATTTTTATCATTAATTTTGAAGTCTGAATCATAAATACAGGATGAGAATCTTCCTTACTATAGCATATTTCTGCTTTTAAAAAATATCATTAAGGTCACCCCCCCCCCCCCCCTCAGCTCTCTCACACACACGCACCGGATAACAAAATTTATAGTTTTTAAAAGGCTATTTTCATTTTCAAATGTATCTTTATAATTAATAATAAAAATAATTTAAATATCCCCTTTCCCAAGCTTATATATTTTGGATGAAGAAGAGGGGAAGGTTGTAATTTTTTATGATTGACTTTTATTATTGTTGCTAGAGATCAACAAATATGACAAAAGAATTTAAAATTCTCAAAATTTAAAGTCTTTTCTGCTGAGGACTTGGGGGGGGGGGGGGTTGCAGATATCAAAATTATATATGGGAATACATCAAACGATAAAATCTTCTCTCAGTTGGAATTATTATTATTATTATTATTATTATTATTTTTTTTTTTTGCTTAAGAAATTTTGATATGGGATAGTTTTGTGTTTGGAAATGGAAAAGAAAATCAAAATTCCGTCGGACGCGTCGTTGTATAAAGTACAACACTCACTCTATTTTTTCTTTAAAACAAAATTCAAGCAGCAGTGGGTGTTAATAACCATTTGTATTCATTTATTGGATCTCTTTACCAGTTCCTTAAAGTTATTTGTATTTCAGATTGCGCAATTAGTTGGACCTGTCATTGATCTGTTTACAGTGAATGAAATGCGCATGGTTTATCTGCAAACAGCCTTCAAAAAAGCAAATTTTATGCTTGATATATGAAACGACTAATATGGGTGATGTATAGGACTAATTCATTATTAGTTTTTTGTTTTTATTCTTTGTGATTGTAGTAGTAAGTAGATTTTTATATATCTAAACTTCTGCTTTAGTATGTTATAACAAAATAATTTTATTGCAAAATACTTTCATAAATTGCGATCAGAGATAACTTATCTGATATTTGTTTGTTAAATTATTTGTAAAATAGTAATTCAGGGCTTGAAAATTCTAAAAATTGTAAGGTTCTCACCTGGGAACCTTGATTTTATTAGTTCTATATTACATTAAAGTTTTTTGTTCTTTCATATAAAAAGAAAATATGTTTGCGGATCTGGCATAAAGGGCTTAGGGGCCGTCCATTAATCATGTGATTTTTTTTTGGCATTTTTAATCCCCCCAACCCTACATCACGTGTATTTTTTAGTACCTACAAAGAATCTTAATTTTTTTAGAATATTTATTATAAAATACAGGTTCAAGTATCATCAAATTTTATTAAAGAAAAAAAAAAACTACAATAATAACCTTAAGAGGTAAACAGAAAGGTTGCAAGTTGTTTTGGACTGAAATAAAAATAATGAAAGAAATGCGAAAAACTTTTTTGTAGTAATACATAAACATAATTTAATTTACAATGTCCTCAGACCACGGATTAGCAAGACTTTCTTCAACACCAATAACTGGATAAGCATCTTGCAAGTTAGTTGTAGGCACAGTGCTTTGTTGAAGATTAACATCGGTTTCATCAAGCCACTCGGCGTCATCATTTTCGTGCACTACGCAGAGAATCTCTCTCGCGGGAACTTCACTTCGTTCATTGCCTGGCAACGGTGAATCAATGTCACACTGCAAGCCGCTTTCGACTTTGTACGCGTTTGACGAAAAATAAATACACAAAACGCCGCTTTTCGGTTCAGTATCGCGCGTTTGCCGAAAAAAATAAATACTCGTGATATATTACTACACCCCCCCCCCCTCCTCCCTTGTGATATTTTGTAATTTTTTTATAGACCCCTCCCCCCCCTCTCGAACCTCGCATGATTAATGGACGGCCCCTTACAGCGAGAGAAGCAGAAAAGAATTTTATAAGTTTGATTATTAAAATGTTGTATTTTCTCTTAATTCTCTTTTTATGTATGCGAATGAGGAAGGGGAGAAGTACAGAATAGATTTTTAAATTAATTTCATAGCATGATTTCTGTATGTCTTTAATATGGAATTTTTTTTTTTTTTTCTTATGTTCCTATCAGTGTATTGAGGTTTAGTCCTTTTTGTTTTTTACTGTGAAACTGTAAAAGAAATGAATATGGGGCAGGCTAAAAAGAATTTAAATAGGTTTTTTTAATGTTTTTTATATTGTATGTATGTACACATTTTTTATAATCGAAAAAATCTGCTTTTTCATCCTGATCAAAATCTTAAATATACATGTTAATTGCTCAAAAAAATATGCATCTTTTAAAAAGGAAGTTATGCTAAATATTGAATGTTTTAATCTATCTTTGATAATCTTTATGGGACATCATCAGCCTCTATCAGTCCTCTGTCTGTCACAGACTGTGCACAAAAACTACATAAGCCAGTGAGTTCAAATTTTGTGTACTTATAGCTGAATACCTGTTGTCACACAACAAATCCATAAATTTTGAAAAAGACTATAATTTTAATTAAAATATTAATTTTAATATCAGTTCATGTTGTTTTTTTGCTGTTTATCTTTTAATTACTCCATTTCTTTCACTTTTAAAAGAAATAGAGTACTTCTGTTGCCACAATTACAAAATTGGTATTAAAAACTACAAAAATAATATCTCATAAATAAATTCAGGTACAGCTTTCAAACAAACTGCATTTAAATGTACATTTTTTTCCTTATACGATGGTGTAAAAATTTAAAATGTGTAATTTTTACAAGTTTAAAAATTTGCAGCAGTTTCAAAATTGAAATTTCATTTCTTCTAATTGTTGCAAACAAATTTAAATAAAATTATTATGTATGCAAGATAAATTAATGGATTAAAAAAATCATGTGCTTATTTTTTTCATCCTATTAATGATCTATTTTGACATGCAAAGTGAAATATTTTATTTATTAAATTCTTATTCATTTAATTTACTAGCTGCCTCTGATGACCAGTTTTGTCTCCCTTAAATTTATGCTAAGCTTTGCAATATTTTACTTTTATCTATAGTTTTATTTACTTGTGTAGCTTCACTGAGTCTGCAAATTCTAATAGAGAAATCAATGCGATCAAGGCAGCATCTAGAGGAAAAATTATATATTCTGTTCTGGTTGTCACAATTGGTGAAGAAAAGCTAAAATAGTAACCGAGAAACTGTTTTTTGTTTGTTAATTTAAGATAAAGTGTTTTGAAGGAGATATTTTACAAAACCCTCTGTGCGAACTGCGCTCACACTTGCCCACTTGTTTGTTTATTTTTTTTTTCTTTTCTTCACAAAATCGCTTGTTTGAAACTGTGCACTGTGCCAACCCTGTATTGGGATTATTACTTCATAAACAATTGATTGAACTAGGGATGCAACGGATATGCGGCCAATATCTGGCATATCCGGCTGGTTTTTCAATATCCGAAATATCATCGGATATCCAAATCACAATCACCGGATATCCGACTTCTCGATCGGATATCCGGTAGAATGCAACAAACCAAATATATATTAATAACAGTAATCGTTTGATCCCAAACAATGCGAAATGTATTAAAAAGAACATAAACTTTCTGTTTATAATAAGGCTATTTATAATGACCTTACTTAATATGGATAGATCGTATTTTGCTAGCATTGTCTGTGTTGTTATATATATATATATATATGTATCATTGTAAAAAATTCTATAATTACATTTATTGAATAATTTATAAGAATTTTTCACTTGGATCGCCCAAAAACACCTCCATTCTCTAAAAGATTGTTTTTAACCAGTGGAGCCAATAAAGACCATGAATTAACTAGACCATACATATATAATTGTTAAACTGTTCTTGAAGTCAACAATAGAGGCAATTAAATACAACTCAGCACATCTGAAACACAGCACTGCTTCTTCATGACACTGTTTTATGAAGTCTCGTTATTAAAATCGAAAAATCTCTCGCAAAAGTGTTCAGTAACTGTTCCCTCACCATATTTATGTATTTCGTTCTTTAGTGTAAAACAAAAGGAGGGGGTATATCTATTTACTTTATATCTATTAAGATATAAAGTAAATGTCATTTATTTTATATCTTAAGATATTAAATAATTCAATCTATTATTTTCTTTAAAGAAAGTTAGAGTATAGTGCTTATTACAGACATTTGTGAGTTAGTAAGTTGCGGATAAGAGAGAGTAGACTGTATTCAGAAAGGTAAACTGTAGCTCAATTGTTTATTTTTTTCCATTAATTTCCCCTTTTTTTTTTTTTAAACATCAATAAATAGAAGATGAACTTGATTTTCTAGTGTCATTTCCTTTTCAAAAATTCTTGCACAATAATTTCAACAATATAATTTTTATATTTCTTTTTTTTCTTTAGCTGAAAGTTCTTTGGAATCTGAGGTGGATCTGATGAGGTACTAGAGTCCCATGGAGGCTTATTCGCCTACGGTGTTTGACGTCTGTATCCCAAATGCAAACAGGAGGAAAAAATATTGCAAATGACAAAATTATATTGATTGCTACTAGCAGTCAGATGTTAGTTCAAAAAATTTGATAAAATTAGATTATAATCATGTAAAGCAAATCCCTGTGTATTTTTTAATAAAAAAATTTAATAAATTTGTTACTGTTTGAATGTATGTGAGTGATGTAAAAATCATGAGTGAATTCAAGAAATCTGAACTTTCAAACTTATGCAATACCATTTGTTACAGAAAAGTGTTCAAGAATTAAACCAAGAAGAAATTATAAAGTACGTAATAAAAATTAGTATTGAGTCAGTGATTAATTGGATCAAAAATCCATGGTTAAATAATTGCAGCAAACATAATGGTAGAAAATATCACTTTTTGAAAGCTAAACAATTGAAAAGAAGATTGAAACCAGACACATAAATAAATATTGGTAGAATGCAGATATGAATCAGAATTTACATTATTATATCAACAATTATTAAGTCTCATAATGTTTAAAAATCATTTTTATGTGAAAGTAGAAAATTAGCCACCTTATATTCACCTTGTAAAGTAGTATGACAATAACTTATTTATTAGCAGATGAAAACTTTAACAATGTACTTTTTCTTTCTTCCAGTTTTTTTGGGGATTCTTTGTCGTTCATTCCTCATGTTCCATAATAATTTTAAATAAAATATTTTACTATGGGTTTTCTTTTCTGAGATGTTTATTTTTGTGCATAAAACAGTGAATATATTATGAAACAATTATCCTAATTTTTAGCCAAAATGTATGTAAAGTTACAAAAACAGTAATAACAATCTATATGATTCATATTGGTAATCTTCTAACTAATGGTTACAGCTCAGTTAACAAAATAAAAATCAAATTAGGTTTTTTTTTTTTTTTTTTTTTTTTTTTTTTTTTGTAAATGAATATGTTGTAAAAATTATATTAATTTTTAAAATTTATGTAACATAAAATAATGTAACGAATAGATTTTATATAAATAAATAATTATTCTAAATTTAAAATATGCATTTATTTTTAGTATATTAAGTTTTATTTGCTTACTCAAAGTAAATGTGAGATTATTTCCCCCTTTTTTAAAAATTCACATAGATAGAAAGACTAATGCTACAAACTTCTAAGATTCATTAGCATGAAAAATTTAATGTACCTTTTTTTAAGCAAGATATATATAGATATGTTGATTTAATTGAAACTACATATGTATACTTTTAATAAATCAAATTTTTGCTTTATCCTTCTCAGTCCTGAGGCAAATTTTACACATGGCACTACAAAAACCATTTTAAAATTAGTATAAAACATCTCCAAAGATGCACCAATCTGTATTGATGCTTTTAACATGCACACATCTATTAAGATTAATTTTAACAATTCTAGAAGCATTTAAATTAATCTAAAGGATGTTTTTGGTGTCGCTTCCAGGCGGCATCAGGACTGAAGAGGTTATTAATAACAAATTTCAAATGTTAAAAGTTTTGATAAAATTATAAATGTATCAGACCTTACATTAAACATAAGCATTTTTTTTTTGTTTGTTTCTAGATCAATGCTGTAGAGTTCATTCTATTAAAGATACAAAAAAGAAATTATGGACTTTATGCTATCAAATGTACTAATAATTTTAATGACAAAGTTCTTGCTACATTAAGATGCTATTCAACTGTATTTCATGACTGTTTTTTTTCTCTTGCTCATGTACACAATGTAAAGGTTAAAATTGTGCTTTTGGCATTAAAATAATAGTAATCTCAAAACTCTGATGAAAGAAATGTGTAGGAGGTTGTCAAGTTAAATGCTTTTTAATAATTTAACAAAAGTTTGCCTTTAGGGTTACCTGGGTTATTTCTTGATCACAGTACTTTTGTTTGAAAATGTCCTCACTACAATGGAAAAAAAAAAAAAAAAAAATCCTGTACTCTAAATTACCTTCTTTAGAAGTGATCATTTAATAGTTTTGGGGGGAAAATGATTGAAACTGCTTGATAAGTTTTTGTAAAATGACATTGGCCTTAGTTATTGTACATTTTTACAAAGATCTTTGTTGCAGCTTAAATTTTAAATATTTGTCTTCGCTCTCTTTTTGGTTATTCACTTTACTATTAAAAAACTAAGTCTTGAAATTTATTATGTTATTTTAAATAATTTACAGGAAGCTGATCTGAGTATGTTCCATTTATCTGAGGTAATTCCAGGTCAATGTTTTTTGCATCCTTTAGTACCTTTTAGTCATTTGTAACATATTTAATTTTCAGCAAACTCTTTGAACATTAACTGTAACCACACTGTTCACCATATTTTAGTTAACTGTAGATCTTAATAAAGTAGGTTCATTCAGGGTAATTCCTGGTCACTGAGGTAATTCTGGGACCATTTTCACTTTCATTATCACAATAACAATTTATCAAACTGTCAAAAATCTGATACTTTGAAATGTATGCCTTAATTATTCATTCAGTTAAAATTTAATATTGAAATATATATGTAAATATATTCAAAACTGCTACTCAAATTTCTGCCAAACATTATTGAATTGCATTTTAACACATTTTACAAAATATTTACAAGTCATTCTTAAAAATTTAATTTTTTTATTTCAACTATAGCATAAGTCATATTTTATTTCAACTATGAATTATCACATTCTTTAAAAATGACGAAATTTTTCATTACTATATTGAGCAGTTTTATATGAGCAATTCAAATTAAGCTCCATTTTTGTGAAGCAATTCCTGGTTAGTGCTAAATAATTGCTAATTGTATAATTTTATGCTTAATAATTTACCTATTATAATTGTGCATTCTAAAAACTTGTTTTAGTCGTAAGTGTAAAGTAGCATCTTTAATTGTAATTAAAGGAGGAAAACAGTAAGTTCTGTGAGCAATAAAGTATTAATATTATCTGATTGCAAAATGTGAAACTCGTTCATAAAAATAAACATGAATGCAATATGGGTGTCAATTTGTTATGTTGCGTATTTATAATAAAGATCCATATTGAAGTTTGTGGAAAATATCTTAAAAAAGGAGTTTGAATCTTCAGCTGGCCTAAGCGAGATAAATTTGAAAAGATATACATTGTTACATATTTTATGGACCTATAAATTTGTAAGGTATTAATTAATCCAATAGATAAAGAAGTAATAAATATTGCTTATAAATGTAAAAATGCATAAAAATTCATTGGCTAATTAATGTTTTATAAAATGTAAAAGAGCCTTTTCCAGATCAAATAAATTTGCATTTATACCCAAAACAAAGTGTATGCATTTTTACTCCACAATTACGAGATGAACAAAATTTTTACAACATTGACTACATTTATTTTAATGCTCAATCTCAAAAAAAGTAGCTTTACTACTTTATTTCCATCAAAAATTATGCTAACCAATAATTATACTATTTCCAGGGTAATTCTTGATCACTTAAAAATTTATAATTATTTAAATTATAAATGCATGTATGTTTAAGTAAGCATTTTAACATATAGCCATTAGAGGGGCTTAATCCACAAAATATATGGAAACTATATCTTAAACAATTTTTATAATATTTTTTTTGACCAAAAGTTATCCTAGGTGACCCTATATGATGCTGGTTAAGAAAAAAGTTTCACACACACACACACATATATATATATATGTTTATATAAATATGTGGAATTTCTGAACAAAATGTTGCATTCATCACTCAATGCATTCCCCACCAATATAAAAGTATTTCAAAAAAGAAAAGAAAGTAATTTTTTTTAATCTATATTTATTCATTATCTTTTTTTTTATCCATCCATAAATTTTTTTGTTATAAATAATAATATATATATATTATGAAATGAGGCATGAACATTATCTATCATAAACCTCTAAACAGTTAAATGAATAATTAAAGCTAATTTATATTTTTATGAATTTAGAATGTGAATAATATGAAATTAATAGGAATTGGTATAACATTTTGAAAAGAAAAACAGAAGGTAGAGAGGGATGCATGATTGAGCTTATTTTATTAAAAGGTGAGTTTTATAATGTTTTTATGCATTAGGCACAATTTATCATTAAAAGAGGGGGGGGGGGGGAATTCATTGAAAATTAAAAAGAAGAATAAAATCAAAGATTTTTTTTTTTTTTTTTTGCTGAAACTTTAAAGGATATTTTTCACAGAAATTTGAATTTTTTTTCCTTTAATTAATTAAATATTTTTGTTATTCAAATTATTTTTCTTTTTGTTATTCATTAAATTATCAGAAAAAAGGCTCTTGCATAATTATAAATGCACTTATATTTAAACATGCTTTTGAAACTAAACTTCCTATTACTAAAACATTTTTTAAAGCTTCAATTTTTTTTTAAATACAAATATTTAAATTATCAGAACATTAGTTAATAAACAAACAAGCAAAAAAAATATATGAATGTCAATAACTGAATCTGAAAATAAGTAAAAGCATAATATGAAAATATCCTTTTTTTTGAGGGGGGGGGGGGGGGGACACGATAGTAAATAAGGTGAATCGACAAATAATATGCAATACAGTGAAACCTTAATACAGGATTCTACTGAGCCGTTCTTTTTTTCTTCTACCAGAATTGGCGATTTAGCGCTCCTAAATTTAATACGAGTATCCTGGTTCTGACGCCAAGCAGTTCACCCTGTAATGCTACTTTGCTGTCTCGCATATTTTTTGTCGAATGCTGTTCACGTTACGTCTACGGAAGTTTCGCTTCTTCGTAGTGTATGTTCTTTGATCATGGCGTCGTTCCGGGAAATTAAAAAATGGTCGTCGTAAAATATGATCAAGGAAAATATAATTTATTTATTATCCACTTCATTTAATTTCAAATTTAAAGATGGCTGGTAACTTCTGGCAAAGTTCACATTTGTAAGTTCTTTTAATTAATTGGTTAGATGACTTTTTATTAAAACATTATGTAAAGATTTGCGCCATGTAAATAAAATAATATCGTTTTGTAATTAAAAAAATAAATAAAAAGTTAATAAAAAATAAAAATCATCTTTAAAGCCAGTGTAGCCAATTGACTTTGGACTCGATTGAAGAAATCTCCTTCATCAGAGTATAAAATTGGAGCCGGAGGAACTATTAAATGAAATATTAAAAAAAGAATAGGGGAGAGTGGAGAAGAGTGGGGCATTTTTTACAAAAATAAGAAAACCAACTTTGCTTTGCACAAAAACGAAATTTCAATTCTTAGAATGCAAGATGAAACACTTCTTAATGTTCCTGAACAATATGGAAACGACAGCTATAAAATAAAGTATGATAAAGCAGAAATGTGGCAGTGTTGGCTACATATACAGTTTAGCAAAGATTGTAAGTTGATAAATTTATATGAAATGCAAATAGTAACTAGACTGTCTGAGTAATCGTTTGTGGAGCTGACAATTTAAACAGAACGTCTGTCTTCTTAATATAACTTATGTCAAGTTGTCAAAGAAGATTAAATCACCAGTCTTCATTTTTTTTTTTTTTTTTCTTATGAGTTGTAATTTAAAATAAAAGTTGAGCTCTAAATCTCCAATTATCCCTATATAATTTATGCTCTGCTTTCTTGGTATAATATTTAACAAGAACTAAATCATTTACACAAATGTCAACATTATCACTAGACTAACTGATTTTCGACATTACAGATTTTTCATCTTCAGTGAAAATTTTACTTTGTGTAGTGTCCTCTTGTTTTCTCTGAGTGACATCCCTGAATAATATATAAAATGCACCACAATAAAAATGCAAACAAACAAATAAGATAATTAACTCTTGTTTTCTTGTAATAAAATTTGTAAACATGTTGAAATAAACATATGAAAAAATTAATCTATATAAGGCATAATATTATAAAATTTTTACTACTGTAGAACCTTGATCCATCATTTAGAAAGGGCTGTGGAAGAAAATGATGAATGCGGTTTTATTTCAATACACGTAAAAACACAATGT
>CAXHSM010000194.1:104100-159100 GCA_964019185.1 Maratus speculifer | reverse complement strand
TAGTTGATATAAATGGGATTTTCATGCAGAATTAAGTTTTCGTTCAAAATTTAGATTAGGATCATTCTGATGAGGCGATTCAGTGACTGTTATTAGGTGTTCATTGAATAAGTATAAATAGGGGGAACAGGGGTTCTAATGCCCCCCCCCCCGTTAGTTGATATAAATGGGATTTTCATGCAGAATTAAGTTTTCGTTCAAAATTTAGATTAGGATCATTCTGATGAGGCGATTCCGTGACTGTTATTAGGTGTTCATTGAATAAGTATAAATAGGGGGAACAGGGGTTCTAATGCCCCCCCCCCGTTAGTTGATATAAATGGGATTTTCATGCAGAATTAATTTTCGTTCAAAATTTAGATTAGGATCATTCTGATGAGGCGATTCCGTGACTGTTATTAGGTGTTCATTGAATAAGTATAAATAAGGGGAACAGGGGTTCTAATGTCCCCCCCCCTTAATTTATATAAATGGGTTTTTCAAGCAGAATTTTCAGATTTCGTTCAAATCTCTGAATAGTTTTGGAAGTTTAATGGTTAAGTATAAAAGAGGGGGATAACTCTTTTTAAATTATATAAATGCTAAATGGGTTTTTATTAAGAATTATCTAATTTGCTCTGAATTTTGGATATAGATTTTTTATATGATAAAGTATGTCTTTGATAGTATAGGAGGTTCAATGATTAAGTATAAAAAAAGAGAAAAGGGGAGAGCTGTTTCCCCTTCTTAATTTTTTTTTTTTTCGAACGGAATTAACCCTTGAAAATATAAAGCTTTAATGTGCAATTAGTATTTGTAGCCTGTGAGCTCAATGCCTTCAGTTTAACTGGGCAGTATTCTTTATTTTATACCTTAACCTTATTTATTTATAAGGAACTCAACACGGTACAGATAATAAAAGGTACTGCATATTTGAACTTCATTCGGCATTTCAGAAAACTAAATTTAGCGAAGTAATAACCTTGTCTTTTTCCAGATTAGCTAACGCAAAATCATTGTACAATTGCTAACAAGTAAGAAAAATCATGCGTTAAGCATAGATTATGAAGAACTTTCCAACATTTCATGAAATTTTTAACAAAATTTCGTTATTTAGATAAATTAGCGCATATAGCCAAATATAGGCAAATATGTATTCCAATACTTTGGAACAGCCTTGTATTTGATCAGTCAATTGATATACTTAGTATACAATAGGAAATTTTATTTAAGTAAGAAAATGTCTAGTAGCTTAAAATTTCTTTTTCTGTAATTTATACTAATAGATGGAAACATACTTGAATTCTTTTGTTCAGCCCTGTAGTTAACCATGTACCTTTAATACACGTCAGCATTAAAAGCTAAAATTTACTTTAAACTAAAAAACTCTTAAAACAACTGAAATCAGATTCTCATAAAGTATCATTCATAGGCGTCTATGAACCCAATTCTTTGCATGGCCCTGTATATAATTTTATCTATATTCTGCAAACATTTCTTAGTAAAATGAATGCAATTCAGCGTAAAAATGCATAACTTATTTAAGAATCACCTTTAAGTAGTTTACGCTCATATTCAATAACGTTGGCGAACTATTTTGGGTAGCCCTGTATACCGACTACAGCATTTACACACATAATATAATGTGCATAGATTTAGTGAAACTTAAATGTGCATATCATAATTAAAATGCATTTCATACATCTATCAGCCATCATCGGATACGTATACAGTACTTCGGAAAGAATATACCATTAGAAATCTTTTGTGTGTCCCTGTAAATGCTATGTACTTCATATTATGCAAGACAATATCATATAATTCGTATAATTTATATTAAGCCTCAGTGACATATATCAATTTTATTATATATGAAACAGTTTAATATATTGGAAATATGTCGCACACCATTCTTCCCTTCACCGTTATGTAATGGAATTCTTTTGTGAGTCCCTGTAAATGAATAATAGCTTTATTTTCACCGCATATTTTATTTAATGCATATTTTACTGCCCCTCGTTGATGCATATAAATTTTAATATGTTTGACAGGGTGTAACATCTTTAAAATTCCTTTGAAACGATTTTTCTCCGTAGACCGTAATACATGGAAAACATTTGACTCTCCCAGTAAATAAACTAATCCTGGTAGAAACTTCATTTTCCATAGGGCTCGTTCTAGGGTAAATGTCAATAACGTCCAGAAATTTCAGGGCAATCCGAGTGTATTTACAGAAGTTAGAGTGCGGACAGGCGGACAGACAAACCGAATGTATCAGCACTTTTCAACTTTGTTGGAAAGTGCTAAAAAAAGCATTAACATGGGATTGTCTGGGAGCTTGTGTAGAAAGCAGCTGGCAAATTTACAAGGCCGCTTTTGTCCGTGACGCGTTTTCTCATATAAGTTTTTAATTAACTTTTATATACACAAAAGCCTAATGAGAGCAACTCAGTACGAATTAGTCGCGAATTCAATAGTATTTATAAAGGGTTCCCATATATAAATAATTTTTTAAAAATCTATATTTTAATACCAGAAATTTCGCAACGTAGTGGCCGCTACGTCCGAAGTAAGGAACGTTTTGCATTAAATAAGGCAAATAATACTTTTAAAAAATCCTGGTATTAAAAAAGGGATTTATGTGATAATTTCTAATTAAATTATTATGTTTGCAACAGTAGAAAGTTTATCGCTTTCATACTGCTATTAGGTATTACATTACAGAAATATATTATTAAAAGTTGTTATTTAGACTTTAAAAACTGATGGTATGCAGAGTATGCCGCTCCCGTCAATATTTATGTTCAAACTATCACTGACTTTAACACTGGAACCGCGGGAAAATTCATTCAAGTTTTATACAAATATTTCTCACCGGAATTTTCATTTAAAACTGTTTAAGTTATTTACAGAAATTATTTTTTTCTCAGCTTATGTTTAGCTTATTTTATAAAGAGATTTCTGGTTTGAATCAACATCTCTGCATATGATACGGGTCAAAATGACCCGTTGCCGCGGTTCTAGTATTAAAATTAATATTTCGGTTATTTACCGACAATTTGTTTTCAAAAATCTTCATCAACAATGCTTTTATACTTCTGCTACTATAGATATCTCGAATGCTCCTCAACATCTTGCTCTGTGCCCAGAAATCGAAATTTGTGTGTAACAAAAAAATGTACTTTTCTGAAAAACTAGGTGATCTAAAGTAATCGCTATAGTTTTCTCACAAGGTTTAAAGTAACATCTATCACCTCTAATTTTAGCAAAAATTTAGTTTCAGTAAATTTGGAATTAGATAGGGTGGGGGGGAGAACATATTTTTGCGCTATATTTCCGACGACATCTCTGAAAATATAATATCTAAAATTAAAAGAAATGTATTTGAAGTTCAGCATAACGAAAGCTTTTCTTAGATATACCCCACGATACACAAAGAAAAGTTTTTTTTTCTTCAGGTAATATAATTAGCCTTCCTTACTCCCACCTAAATATATTTGTAAATTTTTAAAAATCTATAAATATTTGGATCAATAATCTTTATTACCTTCCCTAATTTGAGCTTTCCACGTTTTATAGTTTATGAGTAAATCGCTGTGATAGACGGACAGACAGACATAGAAGTGATCATGTGATGGTTTTTTTTTTATCACTTTATAAGTACGGAACACCAAAAAAATAAATTAAAAATCATTTTTATCATTAAATCACTTTTAGCTTTAATTTTTTAATTTTCAAGATCAATTAAAAATTTAATGATCAAAACGTTGGTATGTAATAACAGAGTCCTATATTACCTACGCCATGGATTAAACATTAATATTCCTGGACCAATCATAAGCACATTTTAAATGAAATTTCAGTTTTACAATTTTCGGTATCAAGATTTTATACGCTTAAAAACATCGCACATTTGTAATTTTAACACCGCTGTATAGAATATAAGGTACTTTTAAAGAGAATTTGCTTGAAAGCTGCATCGCAATTTGTTTTTGACTTTTTATTTTTTTTATCTCTTAATATATATTGTATATATATTTTTGTCATTGTGGTAATAGAAGTATTCCATTTCTGGACATTAAATATGGATCAATCAGAAAATGACTATAATATGGACATCACAAAATTTCAGATATGCTTCAAATATTTCTAATCTCTACGACAGAAACAACCATTTTTCAAACAGTTAACAAAGATTCATAAAACAATAAAGAATACTGCCCAGCTAAACTGATGGCATTGAGCTCACAGGCTACAAATACTAATTGTATATTAAAGCCTTATATTTTCAAGGGTTAATTCCGTTCGAAAAAAAATTAAGAAGGGGAAACAGCTCTCCCCTTCCCTCTTTTTTTATACTTAATCATTGAACCTCCTATACTATCAAAGACATGCTTTATCATATAAAAAATCTATATCCAAAATTCAGAACAAATGAGATAATTCTTTATAAAAACCCATTTAGCATTTATATAATTTAAAAGGAGTTATCCCCTTCTTTTATACTTAACCATTAAACTTCCAAAACTATTCAGAGATTTGAACGAAATCTGAAAATTCTGCTTGAAAAACCTATTTATATAAATTAAGAGGGGGGGGGAGGCATTAGAACCCCTGTTGCCCCTATTTATACTTATTCAATGAACACCTAATAGCAGTCACGGAATCGCCTCATCAGAATGATCCTAATCTAAATTTTGAACGAAAACTTAATTCTGCATGAAAATCCCATTTATATCAACTAACGGGGGGGGGGCATTAGAACCCCTGTTCCTCCTATTTATACTTATTCAATGAACACCTAATAACAGCCACGGAATCGCCTCATCAGAATGATCCTAATCTAAATTTTGAACGAAAACTTAATTCTGCATGAAAATCCCATTTATATCAACTAACGGGGGGGGGGCATTAGAACCCCTGTTCCCCCTATTTATACTTATTTAATGAACACCTAATAACAGCCACGGAATCGCCTCATCAGAATGATCCTAATCTAAATTTTGAACGAAAACTTAATTATGCATGAAAATCCCATTTATATCAACAAACGGGGGGGGGGGCATTAGAACCCCTGTTCCCCCTATTTATACTTATTCAATGAACACCTAATAACAGTCACGGAATCGCCTCATCAGAATGATCCTAATCTAAATTTTGATCGAAAACTTAATTCTGCATGAAAATCCCATTTATATCAACTAACGGGGGGGGGATTAGAACCCCTGTTCCCCCTATTTATACTTATTCAATGAACACCTAATAACAGTCATGGAATCGCCTCATCAGAATGATCCTAATCCAAATTTTGAAAACTTAATTCTGCATGAAAATCCCATTTATATCAACTAACGGGGGGCATGAGCCCCCCGTTCCCCCTCTTATACATATCGAATGAACTTCAAAAACTAATCAGGGAAGCGCCTTGTCAGGATATACCTACATACAAAATTTTAAGAGGATCGGATATTTTTATCATGAGTTATCGCGTTACGCACATACGCACATACATACAGAACGGGCGGGCACATAAGCTCTCAGGCTATGATAGCCTGTGAGCTAAAAATCTAACTAGATACAAATATGTCAACGAAACCTTAGATTAAGAATGATATTCGAAGGTAAATTAAAAATTTAAAGATAAGATAAAATGTTAAATATAGTAATTAAAATAGAACAAAAAGTAGGATAAATATAGAAAACACAAAACATATTACTAGATGTTTAACAAGACGGAAATTGTAGGTCAATGTGGTAGATGAGGTGCTTTCGTACTATAACTAGTTTCATAAGTATTCAAATCTTGGTGGAATAGCTATTGCACTCTTGTACCAAAATGCAGGAATATAAAATTTATTACGATTATATATATTAAAAGCGTTAATACTTAAATAATATGACGTTTTAAAGAGGACATAATCACTATGGCAAACCTGAATCATAGAATATCAATGAATTAATTACGTGTGATAGAATTTAATAAAATGAAGAAAACTTTTTAATATACTTTTAAACTTTAAATATATTTTTATGGAATTTGAAATGGCGTGATAAAATTCTATAGAGATAATCTATATTAAATTTCAAACCATTCGGTTTGGTAGTTTTTGCGCTGTTATATGCGAACTGACGTACAGACAGATAGATAGAGCAGGCGACGGCTATAAATGCTACGCATTTGTATAATAACAAACTCATAAAAAGGAATGTTACGACCAATTTTTTTTTTTCATTTAAAAAACTATTTAGAAACACGCGATTAACATAATAGTACAATATTTCACATTGATAAATTATCGGGTGATATTTTAGGAGATCTGATGCATTTTCAGCTACTTGGAAATTTTAATTAAAACGTATTTTCATCATCTATCACAGAAAATAACACACTGTTAATCGTTCTCCAGCTAAGCTTGAATTATAATGCTTTTCGTGACTCATTATTTACAAAGGAAATACGCTTGCGCAAAGTAGGGCCCCATACTTTAAACATAATGGACCGTGCATTATGTATAGCGGAGTGAGTATTTAGAACTGATATTTACGCAGATAATGAGATTTGAATGAAATACTAGAGATGCAAGGACATTAGAAGGATCCCCAATGCACGGAATAATCAATATTTATAAATACTGAGAAGATATTGTCTATTACTTAGCGTCAAAATATTCAAAATCATAACAATTCGTTCAATTAAGCTTTTCGGGTCCTTTTTTTTACTTCATTGGAAAATAGTTGTTTCTTTCGGTCTTGAGATATTTGAACCATATCTGAATCCTTGTGATGTTCGAATTTTATTCGTTTTCTGATTGGTCCGTATTTAATGTCCAGAAATGGAATACGTCTGTTGCCTCGATGGCAAAAAGATATTAAAAACTACCAAAAAATAATAATAATAACAAAAAAACAAAAAACAAAGTGAGATACAGCTTTCAAACAAATTGCATTTAAAATTACGTTTTTCCTCTGTACGACGGTGTAAAAATTAAAAATGCGCGATGTTTAAAAGTTTAAAATTTTTCAGTACCGAAAATTTTAAAACTGAAATTTCATTTAAAATTTAGTCCAGGAATATTAATGTTTAATCTATGGCGTACGTAATATATGATTCTGTTATTATGTAAGCCACGTTTTGATCATCATAAAAGTGATGTTTATTTTTATTTTTTTTATATAGAATTTATTTATTTGTCTAAAATTTTAGTCTTTGAAAATATCATTTTCCAAATGATCGTTGTAGTTTGTTAAATTACATTTTTTTTTTTTTTTTTTTTTTTTGAGAAAAATTTATTTTTATATTAATAATATTACCAGTAGCTATCTAAATACTAAAGTGCAATTTTCTAATATTTGTTGCGTTTCATCATATATTACTTCTTCAGAAAAGTAATCTATAATTTAAAGAGTAAAATATATGTTTAAAATAAAAGAGTTATCATCGGTGCAAAAAAAAAAAAAAAAAAAAAAAAAAAAAAAATGAGGAAACTTTTGTTAATATTATTACTACTAAATGAAAAAACATAAATGGAGTCATATATATGTTACAGGCCAAACCCGATTTTAGGCCAAACTAGATTGGCCTAGGCCAAACCGGTCTATCCTAAGGCCCATCGGATAAACTAGTTTTTCCTATGCTAAACCGGTTTATCCTAACCCCCATCGGATAAAATAGTTTTTCCTAGGCCAAACTAGTCTATCCTAAAACCCATAGGACAAACTAGATGTTACTAGGCCAAACTAGTTTGGCCTAACTCTTATTGGACAAACTAGTTTAGAATGCTGTTTATTGGTCTGAACTAGTTTATCCTAGGCCAATTCAATTTGGCGTGTTTTTATTGAATTCAATGATCGCCTCAACGCCAACATTCTTGTTTGTCCTAGGCTGATCTAGTTTATCCTAGGCCGATGTTGTTTTACGTGTTTTTAGCTCACGGGCGTCAAAGCCAGAGAAATAATGGGCTCACAGGTTCTGTATGTATGTATGTACGCATGTATGTACGTATGTGCGTACGTATGTACGTAACACGATAACTCTTGATAGAGATATCCGAGTTGGTTCAAATTTTGTATGTAGGTTCAATCTGATAAGGTACTTTTCTGATTAATTTTGGGAATTCATTGGATATTAATAAAGGGTAATAGGAATAAATATGTATAGGGATAAATATGTATGTACGTACGTATGTGCGTAACGCGATAACTCTCGATAGAAATAATGTTATTTGACATGTTTTTAACTCATAAGGCTACCAAATCCTGAGAACTAATGTGCCCGTAGGTTATGTATCTACGGAAGTACGTAACGCAATTATTCTTGATAGAAATAATCGATTTGCATCAAACTTTCAATATAGGTTTAATTCTTATAAGGAGCTTTTTTGATTACTTTTGGAGGCCATTGGAGAAGAATAAGTGGGGGGTGGAGAGAACGAGAGGCTGATTCGTCCCTTCCCTTAATTTAAATAAATGGGTTTCCATGCATTATTAGCATATTTTATTCAACTTTTAGACATAGGAGCATTCTCTTGAGAGGCCTCCATGATTAGTTGTGAGTGTTCATTATTTAAGTATAGAAGGCGGGGGGATAGGAGTAACGCCCCATAATTTATGTAAATGCTTTTTTCACGCAGAATTTACTGATTTGCTTCAAATTTTGGAAATAAATTCATTCTGGTAAAGGGCTTCCCTAATTAGTTTTGGGGATTAATTGAATAAAAACAACGAGAATAACGGGGAGGTGGGGTCCCGCTTAATTTTGGCAAATATGTTTTTCATGCAGAATTAACCGATTTGCTGCAAATCTTGGATTTGTTCATTCTAATGAAGCGCTTCACTGACTAATTTTCATGGTTCTTCGGTTAAATAAAAGAGGAAACTTACAATTTATTTCTTTCCTTAAATTAGATAAATTGATTATAATACAGAATTATCCAATTTGCTTAAGTTTTGGACCTGAATTCATTTGATCAGGCGCTTCTTTAATTAATTTGAGTTTTTCTTTTGTTTCAGTATAATGGGGTAGTGGACGTTTTATTGCCTTCCTTAAATTAGATAAATAGGTTTTTATGCAAATTTATCCGATTTGCCGTAAATTTTGAATACAGTTTTTTAAGGCGAATTTCTAAATTGTTTGAGGGTTTAATGATTAAATAAAAAGGGAGGAACGGAAGATTACCCTCCTTAAATCAGATGAATTGTTTTTTGAGCAGAATTATCCGATTTGCTTAAATTTTGGATAATTGTTTAATTTTATAAAGCGTATCTGTGATTAGTTTTGGGTGTTCAATGAAGTATAGTTGGGGGAAATAGGAAAAAGTAATCCAACTTACTTTATTTTTCGAGGGTGTTATTCTTTAAAAAAATAAGGCTGTAATACACAATAAGCGTAAACAGCCTGTGAATGCAAAGCCATCACTTTAATTGGGCAATATTCTTTTTAATACTGATCCAGACTACTCCGCCATAGCTAATCTTGTGCAAAGGGGTTTTGTTATCACTCTTATAAAATGTATTTTATTCGAAGGGTTGTAGAATACTGTCAGAGGTTTGCATGGGCCGGAATTTCCAGGCCAGGGCTCCGCCTGACCGGGCCGCCAGGCCTCTAAATTATGTTGTGTTACCTACATTGCCCTTCCTTTTAGAGTTGAGGATTTTTATTGTTTAAGTCTAAAATTTAGACTTAAACTATAAACATCCACAATTGATCACGGGGGCGCCTTGTCACAATGATCCTATATTTAAAATGAAAACTGATAATTCTGCATGATAAATCCATTTCTGTAAATTAAAGGTGGGGGATTAGCCACCCGTTCGCCTCCCTTTATTCCTACCCAATGAATTCCCAAAATTAATCAGAAAAGTACCTTATCAGAATGAACCTACATCCAAAATTTGGACCAAATCGGATATCTCTATCAAGAGTTATCGTGTTACGTACATACGTACGCACATACGTACATACATGCGTACATACATACATACAGAACCTGTGAGCCCATTATTTCTCTGGCTTTGACGCCCGTGAGCTAAAAACACGTAAAACTACATTGGCCTAGGATAAACTAGATCAGCCTAGGACAAACAAGAATGTTGGCGTTGAGGCGGTCATTGAATTCAATAAAAACACGCCAAATTGAATTGGCGTAGGATAAACTAGTTCAGACCAATAAACAGCAGTCTAAACTAGTTTGTCCAATAAGAGTTAGGCCAAACTAGTTTGGCCTAGGAACATCTAGCTTGTCCTATGGGTCTTAGGATAGACTAGTTTGGCCTAGGAAAAACTAGTTTATCCGATGGGCGTTAGGATAGACCGGTTTGGCCTAGGTAAAACTAGTTTATCCGATGGGCGTTAGGATAGATCGGTTTGGCCTAGGCCAATCTAGTTTGGCCTAAAATCGGGTTTGGCCTGTAACATATATATTTATTTCACTATCCTATGTGGCACAAAAATTGCGATTATTTGTTACTTGTTTAATGGCAACGCCCAAATGAAGCGCATCTTATTGGTTATTGTGTAAAAGTCCTTTGGCGATATTTAGGCCACAATAACAAAATAAACACATTCTTCGGACGGAAATTAAAAAAAAAATCGGAAATTGCATGTCAAATATACCAAATGAGGTGCGTTCATATTATAACAATGTTTTAAAAATATTCAGACCTAGATGTAATAGTATATAGTGTTCGGATACAGAATAATATTTGAAATCTTATGTGTGTCCCGGTAACTACTGTTTGTTTTCGCACAGATTGTAGAGAATGTATATTTTAGTATGTACTTCACAGATGCATATCATTTTTTTATGTTCGAAAGAATGTAACTTCATTAAAACGTACTTGAAGCAATTTTTCCCATTGGCTGCAATGTAGTGATGAGTGACTTTCGAAAATTTACCAATCGATAAAAATCGTAATCGTAAAAGAACAAAATCGGTAAAGTCATAAATTAATTTCGTGAATTTACAATCGAGATATCTTACGATCGATTATTAAAATTATTAGTTTAACATGTTTATAAAGCAGATTTTAGTAAATACTTGGTAACTGAAAACAGATGGAATTAAAAAACAACAACAAACTGAAAGGAGGCTATATTGACTGCAATAGTGGAATAGTAAGCTGCAATAATGGAAAAGTCATGTGACAGTGTTTTCTGGTAGAAAAAAGTTGAAAAATCACGAGTAGTATGAAAAGATAAAGGAAGTTAAAGTATCAAAAATCAGAATTTTTCGGCAATTAGTAGCAAAATTGGCCAAAGAAAGAATAATCAAAAGAACCCTTAATAGCAAGAATATGGACAAAAAGGATAGTAAATATCATTATTGATTTTTGTACATCATTTGAGATAAGCTGTACAATTTCCCCGCTTTTATATGACTGTCTAATGGAAACGTTACACGAACCCCAGGGAGAAAGGAAGGAGCAAAGTGGTGGAGGAACAATGAAAGTACATAATATGAATAAATGGACATTGGACCTTCCAACAATGATGAATATCATATTGCGGGTGTCGATTAAATTTTGAAAAGGGTTGCCGCGAGGGCAAAGTGGGGAGAGGAGCACGGGAGATATATAAAAAAAATAGTAGTCACAGAGTTTTCCAATGATATATCAAGATAGGGGTGTCACGATAGGGAGCACAGAAATGTACCCCCTTTAGAATTGTGACTGTTGTGACTCCCGAAACACACCCTGCCATTCCTCTCTTTGAAATTTTCATATATTATAAATTATATATCGAAGGTTATCGTAAAAAAATCCAATCTAAAATGATAAAAACGCAACGATTTCGAAAAAGTTTGAAAAGTGCCTCTACAATAGGGCTAAATTGGGGAAGGGAAAAGAAAGGTTCATAAAATAACAAAGTGGTCTGAAAACTTTTTAATGATTTATCACATGACAGATCCAAAAAAGTTTTTAATTGACTCCTCACCCAGCTCACCCAATTGACTCCTCCCCTGGTGCAGCTATGCTGCGTTTTGCACCATTTTTCCGATAGCTATATCTCAACAACCAACGCACAGAATTTCATCAAACTTCAGATTTTGTTACAAAATGACATATAACGTAATTACACGATCATTACGTTTTGTTATAAATCCATCAACTGATGGTGCTGCTGTGCTATATTTTACACGGTTTTTTTTAAACTAGCTATATCTCAAGAACTAATGCACAGAATTTCGTCAAACTTCAGATTCTTTTACACCATAACATAATTAGTCGCTTTTTTACGTTTTGGCATAAATTGTCCAAGATATGGTGGTGCTGCACTACGTTTTGCAAATTTTTTGTTATAACTATATTTCAAGAAATTAATGGACGAAATTCCATCAAATTTCAGATTCTGTTTGGTCTTGACATAAATAGATGCTTATTAGGTTTTAGTATAAATTACCCAACATGAGGCACTACTAAGTTCATTTTCTCAGAATATTAATTAAATTTTGCGTTTTAGGCTTTTCGGATACCAGAATCTCATTAGGCTAGGTCAAAAGTTCGTAAAAATTTGATAGTGGGTAACTTTGGGGATCACCATCTTTTTTTTTAAATATTAAAATATACTTATGAGATAGAAGAAAGTCTTGGGATTGACACATCCAACTAGTTCTTTTTAGAATAAACCTGTAAATCAAGTAGCCCCCACTTTTAAATTTTTATGTATAATAAATATTTTTTTTCCGGTGGGCTCCATCAAAAAACTACATCTAAAATGACATTTATTGTAGAAATAACTACGATTTGAAAAATTCACCCCTCATCCTTCCACCCTCCCCTTGCCTCCCTCCTTAAAATTGAATTCCAAGAGGAGAAAGATTCATCATATGACAGAATGGTCAAAGAGCTTTTCAATATGTCTCGCATTTCAAGAAATCTCATCTTAATAATATCTTACTACTATGACTCTGGCATATCGAGCGATTTGTGGCTTCGCGATGATTTTCTTCCTCTATGAATGCGGCATCTCGTTTGAGTTGTGACTAGACTCTCCTCAATGAATTCCTTTTCCGAAGACGTGGCTGATCGATGATTTTCGTTCTCGGCAAATAAGTGATGTCGGAAGGTTTATTGAGAAGTGTATCGAGGAAGTTTTGTCGAAGGTCATAGAAGAGCGAAATAAAGAAAGAGGATGAGAATATGACAATAAATTGTGAAATGTATAGCTAATTTTCAAAGTTTGTCGTATTTTAGCCCTACTAAATTGTCCCACACCTGGAACCCTCCGATAGATATTATTTATTTAAAAAAATTTTCAAAGAAGGGGAATGAAGAGAGGACGTAAACATTTTTAACCACTTAGCTGTCGCATTAAATTACGGTTTTAAATTCAATTCATTATTCCCACCACTTTTTTGAAAAAAAATATTCATCTTATTTAATGACAAGTAAAATGATACCAGAATAAAACCAATTATACTTTTTTTTATAAAGCTGGTGCAAATCAAATAATTCCGAATAAAAGCCGTGAAGCTTGCAGCCCGTGAATGTCTCGGGCGTGACGATTAAGTGATTAAAACATAGCGATTTCTACAAGGCATATCATTTTAGGTGTAATTTTTGATCAAGCCCTCCAGTTCATATTATTTAAATCAAATATAAAAACTTAAAGTGCGGGCTGCATGAATTTGGGGGCGAAAAGGTAGATCTATGGGGGCGGGGAGAGGGTAGAAATTTTCAAGCTTTTTTGGGCCCAGCATGTGGTATATCTTCGTGAAGATCTCGCATTACGCTTTCATATTATGATACTCCCCCCCCCCTCTTCCAAATTTAAATCCCACGGCGGGGAACAGTTTTCGACCATTTTTGCGTTTTCCTCATTTTTGATTAAATTTTTTTACGGAACTCTCCCGTAAATAATATTTATGATACATGAAATTTAGAAAATCATGAAGTTGACTCCGGCCTGTGACCACTTATTGATCTTATACACCTCCGGTGTACTTCCCCCTACTTTGCCCCTTTGGTGAGCAGTTTTCAAATTTCAGCCGAGACCCTCATGTGACATGTTGTTGAAAAGGCCTGCGGTCATTTATACGGGTTATGCACCTGCGGTATCCTTCCCCACAGTTTTGCCCTACGGAAGACACTTTTCTAAATTTCGCCGAGACCACTCATGTTACATGTTGTTGGAAAGGCCTGTGATTGCTTTATCATGTTATGCACCTCCAGCAGTCCTCCCACTCCCTTTCCCCCTCTGAGGTGCATTCTTATAAACTTACGCAAAACCCCTCATGTGACATATGGTTGAAAAGGCTAGAGACTACTTATTCATATTATGCAGCTCCTATGTCCCTCCCTTACCTTTACCTTCCAAGCTCCCTCGCTGCACTTCCACACTTTACCCTCCACGGGGAGCATATAAGGAACCTTTACATAGATACGGACATGGGAAAAAAACCTGCGCTGTGATTTGCTAAATTATGGAGAAATGTCATGCGTCACGAGCACGCTTTTCATAGTAGTGCATGAGAGATAAAGCAACTAACCAGCATGACTTTATGACATCCAGTACATAAACTTAAAATTACAAGATTTTTATTTATACGAATGTGAAATTTCAAAGACAAAAAAATATCAATTTTTGGACGATTATTCATTTTTGTTCATCGTAACATTGCCCGATTAAACAATTCAAAATGGAACAATCTCCAGAAATCAAACATTAGTCAGAAGAAAATTTTAAAATTCTTCATCTACATTTTCACAACGTAAGTCGCAACAATATGGAATTATTGTTTTACGAAACTAAGTTTATTCAATTTAAAACTATGTAAAAAAAATCAAGCTGAAATCGCCTTAATGGCTGTAAAGTGCCAAGCACGTTTGTCTCCAAGAGTATGATTGCTAGTTCAATAGTTAAATATCCAATTTTAAATGAAAACAGACAATTTAACCATAAATAGAATCATTCTGTTATCTTCAAGAAATATTATTTTTTTTCTTTTAGGTAAAGTAATTTTATCTTTTGTATGACCATAATATTTTGTGATTCGTATATTTGTGCAAACATTGTTTATTTGTGTAAAATTATACTGGATGCACATTTTTTTAGAGAACTACGTCTGTGAGCCATATATTTACGACAATTTTTTTTTTACATAAAATACGTTCCGGCATGAAGTTATACATTATTTAAACTTTAGAATTACAAATACATTGTAACATATCTATTTAACTATAAAAAATGTAAAAATAAGAAGAAATTTCTTTAAATTATTTCTACGACGTAGTCTTATCTATCACACCGATCCGAAGAACAACTTTTTTACGACAAGTATCAACAAAACAAACGCCTTTTTATTTCCGGTTAAAAGGGACACCCTTTAAGTTCCCGTTAAAGAGACGACAGAACCAATCAGCCAATCACAGCGCAGAATTCTTTCCCATGTCTGTATCAGTGTAAATTGTTCTAATATTCCCACGGGGAAGGCATTCTTATGAATTCAGATCGAGATGCCTCATGTGACATACGGTTGGAAAGTCCTATGACCACTTATTGATCTCTTTTGCGCTACTTTACCCTCACGGGGGAGACTTTCATAAACTTAGCCGAGATTCCTCACTTGACATACTGTTGGAAAGACCTGTGTCCACTTACTCTTTTTATGTACCTTCCTCGCCATTTCCCCCTTTGTGGCCTAGAGTAGTTCATTTTTATAAATTTAGATCGATATTCTTCTGTTGGCATATGGTGAGAAAGGCATGTGACCACTTACTGGTGTTATGCATCTTTGGCGAACCTCACTCCACTTTGCTCTCCCACGGGTACTTTTCTAAATTTTTCCAGTAGCCTTCATGTGATACATCGTTGGATGGCCCTACGCCCACTTATTTGTATTATTCATCTCTTATGTATCGCTCCCCATCTTTACTCTCTAAAGATCCGGTCAGAGGTTCGTTCGGTTCGAGATTTTTTATTGTTGTTAATTGTTTACAAGGTTTTGCTACGCGTGCACACCACGTTTCTATACGGTGCCGTATACTATGGGCACCCGGTTCGAAATTTCGTTTTACATGTTGCGTATAAATTAGAGACGATAAAATTGAATTAGGTACGGTATAAAAGCAATTTCAAATAAAAGTCATCGAGAAAAACTATACTCCATCGAAAGTTTTCGAGATGTTCATTCAATAAAGAAAATCGATAAAAATATCTCGTTATCGTTTACCACTACCTAACTTCTACTAACTATTTTTCCCCTTTTCTCCCATAAAATATAAATTTCATATTTATATGTTCTACCAGAAATATTTTGCAGTAAAATAGTTTAAATATTTTTATTATTACTATAAAGTAATAATAAAAATATTTAAACTATTTTACTGCAAAATATTTCTGGTAGAACATATAAATATGAAATTTACATTTTATGGGAGAAAAGAGGAAAAATAGTTAGTTATTTTATCTATCTGTAGATTATTTAAAAAAATAAAAATAAAAATAAAAACAAGTTCTAACATCTTATATTTGAAAAACTTTAGTTATTTAAAAAAAATTATGAGTTAATGTTTATGTTATTGAGATACGATCTGTAAACCGGATGCTGAAACTTTTTAAGTTTATTGATGTATTGCAAAAAATGATTAAACGGAAGATCACACTAATGAAAATTCTCCATTTTTTATTCTTTTCTAGATTATAAATTTCAACGAGAATCTCTTAAAAACTGAGTTTATCTTTTAAAACCCAAACTCTGACGTTTGGCAAAAAAGAAAAATCCTCTTTTTTTTAGTTAAATTTTATGCATTTTCTTTAACATTAAATAAGCATGCTATATTTAACATCTTCTTGAGATAGAAAAAAAATCATGCCTGTCTTATCTTTACACACTCAAGCATAAAACTTTGGATAAAAGAAAACAAACTCATCGTCTTGATTATGCTTTTTATGTTGTTGCGTTAAAAAAGTTGCTCGATGCTTTCCTTTTTATTGAAATATCTTTATAATTCTCTTTGCTTATTTATTTATTTATGTATTTCAGAAGTTATGTGAAATTGAAAGTGGATCAAGTCCAGTTTATCGTTCAAACGAGTTTGAGCTGAATTCTTGATTTACATACTGCAAACAAACGAAAAATGTTCTTAGTTCTGGAAAATAAAAAACAGTGTGTCCTCCCTTAACAGTGTCAAATGGCTCATTCCTAAATCGCCAATCTTAGACATATTGTTCGAAATGCAAATATGTTTTAAATACGATAAGAAAAATATTTTTAAAAATGTTTGTATTAATAAAAAAATATATATATATATTTTTTTAATTTCAAAATTTATTTATTTGTTTTATTTTATTTTATTTTATTTTATTTTATTTTACAATCCTTTGGTTCTAAAAGTCAGATTTAGTAAAAATTGCCTATTAGAACAAAAAGTAAGTCAAATAAAGTCCAATTCATCTGACACTAAAATTGGTCGGGTTATGAAACTTTGGATTGCATGACTTACACCAGTTTTCAGCATCTGAACACGGATCAGTTGGGCCATGTTCGACAGATCGTACATAAAGTGCTTAAAGTGTTAGAAAAACATATTTCGTGGGTCACTTAACTAGTATATGCGTGTATCTGTACTTGCTTGTATGTTGTCATATCATACATGTATTATGATAGTATAAATTTCAAATTGGTTAAAATAATTGTATTTTAGCATTTGTTTCATTTTGTAAATAATTGATATTTTTTCTTTTCATGATTTCATTTAACAAAAATTCCTCCCCACCCCCTTTTTTTCTGTACAAGTTGTGCTAAATTCATTACTAGTTGTATATTTTGCTTTATTATGTCAAAATCAAAATAGAGTTCGAATTTATGATGTTAATTTCATTCTCAGCTATAAGGTTTTTTTTTTAATATCTGACGATTATTTACATTTCTAGTAAATTTGTGAATGACCCCTGTTTCGTAGCTAAATAAATACTTCAACTTTAAATACCTCTTAATAGTCTCTTAATAGGTCAGTTTAAATTTTTAATAATTCGAAATTTATCACATGCACTGTAACCTGGTGAATGAAATTACCCTTTTCTTCCTGTACAAGTAAAAAAAACTGTTTTTCGTTTTGAAGAAAAATAACGTGTTTATTTTTTAAGAGGCGAGAGTGGGGGGGGGGGGGGGCAAAATTTCTTCCTGCCTCAGGCGCCAAAAAATATAGCTACGCCACTTAATCAATATCAAACCTCTTACCTGTATTTCAGAGGATCCTCAAGACTTCTTTACTTTCATGTTCGGTCTATTTCTTGATCAAAAATCGTTTTTTTAATATTTGTGATATTCTTGAATTAAATTCTCGAAACTAAAGAAAGAGAGTGAAATACAGAAATGTACGTGGTTTTGATTTTAGGTAATGTTTGTTTTGATTTACTTTTTATTGAGACATAACAGCTGCAGGACATAATTTTCTATCTCTCTTTTTAAAAATGCTAGTAAGTTTTAAATAACTTTTAGTTTCACTGAAATTTATTGTAATACAATTCAACGAAAAAAGTAATAATAAAGTTTCTAATCAATATTTTTGAAGGTAGTTTAGTGTATAAAGCAAAATTAAATATTTAAGAAAAATTTTATACGTTTTATACTATATATTTTATGTAAGAATTATCAGATTTTCTCTACACGATTTGGTAAATTATTTTTCTTATATTTCTTTCTACATCGTATAAATACGAAATTAATTATTCTCTTTCATTTGTACTTTGTTATATTCATTAATACTTTCAAATCATTATTTTTCAAAATTTGCTTTTACAGAATATATTTTAGTGGAACACAATAGAAAACAGCTTAAAATATTCTTTCAACATTCAACAACAATGCAGTGCGAGCAAATGAACTAAGAAAAAAAAATCAGATTTCGGTATATCTATCGTATTGTAGACAAAAGCATCAATTCATTCTTGAGAAATAAACCAATTGACGCAGATGTTGAATACGAAAATTTCTCATAAACGAGAAGTAGAATGCTTGTGTCACAAAAACACGCTTTATTTTGTAAAAATCTCAGACACCTTGAAAAGAATTGTACAGATGTAACTGACACACAAGATTTTATTTTATTATGAAAGTTGGCAATGATATACAGCACATTACAAGCCTATAATTATCAAAAAATAAAAGAAAAATAAAGAAGAACTTAGATGATGACTTTGACAGTCATGATAGTTACATAAGTCAGAATAGTGACAGCCCGAACAAATTTTCCAAACGCAAAACACGGACGAATGTGATAGATATCGTGTCACTAGATAGATTTGCATCAGAGAATAGTGACATACTTAAGTATTGTATTTGCTTGCTGAAAAAACAGTAAAATACATACGGTTATGAGAACCACATGCTACAAGTAAGATCTGAGGGATAAATATGATAGTATATAACTATTTATTTATTTTATATGTAATTTGCTATTATAAAATCTATGCAGATTCGGCAAAAGGTAAGTAAGGTCTATTATAAAATTTAATTTTTTATGGAAGAGTTCGTTAATAAACTTTTATAAAAACACAATTAAATAATAATAAGAAAGCAGGAAACAAATTTCTGCGATTTCAGAATATAGTGTTGCCTCCCATGAGGATAAGAAGTAATATCTTATTATAACCAGGTAGAACCCGTCGAATTTCGACAAAAGAAAATATTTAAGAAAGAAGTGTTTAATAAATTTATAATAAACCTACATAATTAGTTGCAATACAAAATGCATCTTATAAAGGTTATTCCAATTTTCAAATAAATAATATTTTAACCTAAAGGTTACTACTCTTCTAAAGATATTCTAATTTTTTGTAAAACTTAGCAGTTTTATCAGTGTATGATTTTAATTGCGTTTACACTAAAGTGAATCATTTCCACCTGTAAATATTTTCAAATCACATTTCCAGAAATTATTATCTATGGGTGACAATGTAGCTAATTCTTTCTGTGACCTAGTATATCATTTTATCTATGTTCTACAAACGTTTCTTAGTAAACTGAAAGCAATTCAACGTAAAAATGCATAACTTACTTAAAAACCACCTTTAAGTCAATTACTCTTATATTCAGTAACCTTTATGAGCTCTTTTGTGTAACCCTGTATGTTAACTATACCATTTATATACACCATATAATTTGCAGAACATTTAGTAAAACTTAAAAGCGCATATCACAATTGAAAATGCATTTCAACCATCCATCAGCTATCATCGATAATATACAGTACTTCGGATAAGAATATAAGATTTGAAAAATTTTGTGTGTCCCTATAAATGCTATGTACTTCATATTATGCTTTAAATATTAAATCTCAGCGGCGTATATTAATTTTATGATACATGAAATCGTTTAAAATTATTAAAATGTGTCGCAAACAATTCCCCCGTTTATTATTGTGTAATGGAATTCTTTTGAGTGGCCCTCTGAATGAGTAATAACTATTATTTTGACTGCATGTTTTACAGAATGCGTATTTTAGTGCACTTTGTGAATCCATGTAAATTTGAATAAGTTTGACAGTGTGTAACTCCTTTAAAATTCACTTTAAACCATTTTTTTCCCTTTGGCCGTAATGGATCGGAAAAATTTGACTATCCCTGTAAATAAACTAATCATAGTAGAAATTTCATTTTCAATAGGATTTCTGCTTGGGTAAACATAAATAACATATAAAAATTGCATAGCAATCCGAGAATATTTACGGGAGTTAGAGTGCGGACAGACGGACAGACAAACCGAATGCATTAACACTTTTCAAATTTGTTAGGAAGTGTTAAAAAGAGGAATGATCTCACAAGGAAGGTCTCCATACGGGCATACTCAGAAAAATCTGAAAAAATTACAGAATGTTCTTCTCATATAGCTATATATGTTTATAAAAAAAATTTCGGCGGAACCTCCTTATAACGTCCATAAAAAAATAATAAAAATTTCGTTTATTTGACGATTTATCTCCGGTTGGCGAAAAAACGAAATTTTGAAAAATACGCTTTTACGCTTCGAATACTTTTTAAAGAAAAAACTTTCTATGTTCAATTTATTTAAATAAGTTTAATTTAAGTAATTTTAGTTTTGCATTTTTACTTTACTTTAAGTGTAATTTTGTCATATACGTTTATATGTACTTATAACAAAATGAAATTAATATATTTTATCATTTAAAACACAATTTAAATTGATTAAAATTGTTCCAAATTGAAAACTACACTGTTAAAAATCTGCTGCATTTTGTTGCAACGCACTCCATTGCTTGTATAGAAAATGGTTACTTGGCCGTGAAATGGAGCTTTCTCATTGGTTGAGATAGAGATATTATATACAAGCGGTGCAGTGCGTTGCAGCAAAATGCAGCAGATTTTTAACAGTGTTGCACAAGCTACAACACCGCTAAAAATCTGTACCATTTTCTGCAGCGTCACTCCACCGCTTTTATAGAAAACGGTCAATTCACCGTGCTATGGAGCATTCTCATTGGTCAGAAGAGATATATTCTGTAAAAGTAGTGGAGTGACTTTGCAGTAAATGCTGCAGATTTTTAACAAAGAAGTCAATTAAAATCAATTTTCAGATTCGTTAAAATCGTCTGCTTTTGGCGAGGAAATGCACTGCTCGTCAAATCCCGCGTTGCTTTCAGCTTTTCACGCCAATTATTCCAAACTATTTTATTTTTTTGCATATCTAATAATGTAATTCCGCCGCTAATTTTCACTGATCCTTTATTACCTCCATGAGTAGTTTAATTCGTATTTTTTTCAAAAAATTCTGAGTATGCCCCCAATGGAGACCTTCCTTGTCAGATAAATACCATTGATCACTCAAACATTAGATAAGACTAAGTCACCGGAAGGGAGGCGAAGAGGGCGCCAGACATTACAATAAACTGGAGGAGAGGCTGTTTTATATGTCATCATTGTAAAGAATGGTGGATTAAAAAGGAGTAAATATTCTCAAAATTTTATAACAAGTAAACGGTGACAGCTTTTAAAGTGCATGAAGTTAGTGTTGCCTTGCATGAAATTTAAGTCTATACTTAGCAGTTTCTTCAACTACACCTCCTTGAATTTACTTCCAAATGTAACCAATAGTTTGCGCTGCACAAATCTCAACCTGTAATACTGTTTAAAACTAGTTGAAAATGCCAATCCTAAAACTTTCTTCTATCTCATACGTACATTTTATTATTTCAAAAAATAGTTACATAAGTTAATGCTTTAATATTATTAATTTAGTACTATACCAACTTTAAATTTCATCTTAAATTTCAGCGTCAGTCAGTTAATCGGAGTAAAAACGAGTTAATGTGCATCATAATATTTATTAAAATCAATGGTTTTCCCTTAATATGTTATCATCAGTTATTTACAAATAGCCGGCTTAGCAGAACACGAGTTTCCCTCTCTGCACGAACCGATGGCCAATATTATATAGAACTATTGGCATTGTTTTTTTCAAAATCAGGGAGAACCTGCTTGCCATAGTCAAAATTAATCATAGACAAAAAATTTAGTTAAATTCTATGCATAATTTCATACACTTTTTGGTAGTAAAATAATGAAAATGGCACAGACTTCGCAATTATAGCGCCACCTTCCAACGGATTGCTTTTTTCAAATTCAAGGAGTACCAACTAGCCACAGCCAAACACTCACACAAAAAATTGAGTTCAATTTCTATGCATAACTTCATAAACTTTTAGGTGGTTTAATATTAAAAATGGCACAAAAATCGCTATTGCAGCGTCCCCGTCCGGCAGACTTTTTCCAATTTCAGGGAGTACCAACTAGCCATAGCTAAACATTCACAAAAAAAATTGGGTTCAATTCTATTCCTAACTTCATAAACTTTTAGGTGGTTCAATATTAAAAATGGCACAAAAATCGCTATTGCAGCGTTTCCTTCCGGCGGACTTTTTTCAAATTCAGAGAGGACCAACTAGCCATAGCCTTACACTTACACAAAAATTTTGATTAGATTCATATGGTTTTCATTGTGTTTTCCTGCACCCAGTTCTCAAGTTTTCATACTTTTGATTGCAGGGCAAACACATTGATAAGCCTGAGAGTCAACTACTGGTGGTATTATTTTTTGGCTAATAACATAGCTAGTTGATGTCGCGTCACAAATGGCCACAAATTGTTATAACCACCACGAGAAACGAGACGTGACTTCGTTTATCCGGCAAGTGACCGCCAATTGGTCACCACAGTATAAAGTTGTGACCAATTTTTTGTCACAAAATGTTATTTTCAGAGAAAACTGATAGAACTTATTTATCTAATCATTTAAAGACATTGATAAAAGTACCCCTTTTTTTGATTTGGTGAATTTACATTATTGATCACATTTGGGTTATGGTCAGGGTCGTGCGAAGAGAAAACTGCGCCCGGGGCAAAGTGTCAGTTTGGCGCCCCTCTCCCCCAACTTTTTTTTAACAACCCAAAAAATGACATTGGTACTATAAATTTGGGGCCCCCTAAATTTCCGTACCCGGGGCGACCGCCCCCTCTCCCCCCTCTCCCCCTTTCGCACGGCATTGGTTATGGTGTTAATAATCGATCAGCACACTCGCCTACATTTATAGATTGAAAGCATAATATATTTGGGATAAATTTTATCCTACTGCGTGTTCTGACAGGTTACGTTTAGGACATTTGAAGTACGTTCGTAAGAGTGGGAGACTATATTTTGATTGGCTATTAACAAAACTTTTTTCTGCCTCCTCTTGACTATAGCAGATAGTCAAAATTTTCGTGAAGTCAATTTTGAAATAATTTGGTTAGTTTCACAATAGTAATTAACTAAGACTTCGAGTAGAACATTTTCTATGTGTTTCTTGGGTCTGATTTCTTCTATGCTATAACTGCATTAATTTAATAAAGAATTTTCTAATCTTATATCTTTTTAACACTATCCAACAAAGTTAAAAAGTGGTTCTGCTTTTTGCTTGTCTGGCCATCTGTCCACGCTTTAAGCCTCGTAAATATGCTCGGATTGACATGAAATTTTTGGATGTTATTGAAGTTTACGCGAGCACGAACCCTACTGAAAAGGAAGTTTCTACCATAATTAATTTATTTTCAGAGATAGTCAAAAGTTTTTCGTAGCATTACGCCCTTGGGAGAAAATTGTTTCAGATGAATTTTAAAGGTGTTACACCCTGTCAAACATATTCAAATTTATATATATTTACGAAGTGCACGAAAATATGCATTTTGTAAAATATTCACTAAAAAGAATAGTTATTATTTATTTACAAGGGCTACACAAAAAAATTCTGTTATATAATAATAAAGAGGGGCATTTTTTCCTATGTATTTATGTTAAACGATTTCATGGATGATAAAATTGATATACGCCGCTGAGGCTTAATATTTCACACATAATATGAAGTGCAAAGCATTTACAGGGAGACATAAAGGATTTCAAATTGTATATGTAATCCGAAGTACTGTATATGTTTCCGATGATGTATTGTGAAATGCATTTTTAATTCTGAAATGCACTTTTAAATTTCACTAAAGGTATGCGTATTATATGATGTGTATAAATGCTACAGTTGATATACAGGGTTACATAAAAGAATTACTGTACACTAGCGTAATTTACTTAAAGGTGGTTTATAATTAAGCTATGAATTTTTACATTAAACTGCAATCAGTTTACTAAGAAATGGTTGTAGAATACAGATAAAATGATATACAGGATCACGCAAAGAATGGGATATATGGTCGCCAATGGATGATAATTTTTCGAAATTTGATTTCAGTAGTTTTAAGAGTGTTTTTGTTCGAACTAAATATTAGCAAAATACTGGCATGTAATGAATGTACTAGGTAAACTACAGGACTGAACAAAAGCATCATTAAAGTATGCTTTCATCTAGTTTCCATCTAGTTCAGCAATTTAGTATAAATTTCTGAAAGAGAAATTTCAACCAGTTAGGCTTTTTTTGTGCTAAACTAAATTTCAACATTATATAGTATATTTATCAACCGATATATCAAATCCAGGACTATTCAAAAGTATTGGAATACATGTTTGGCTATAGACAGCAACGCCTTATTTCCTTAAATAACGAAGTTTAGTGAAAGATTTCAGGAAGTGTTGGAAGATGTTTCATAATCTAAGCTCAACGCATGATTTTTCTCACTTGTTTAAACTAGAGAATGACTTACTTAAATATCAATAGACAAAATATACATTTACATAGCTCTTTAAGACCCAATTTTCACGATCGTGCAGGTTAATTGAATATTTGATTCTCAGTCGTATATAATAAAAACCCGAATCGAACAATCGTTCTAGTTGCATAAAGAGTGGGGTATTATTTTTTATTAACAGATAGCCGTCTGTAGTACATGTGTATTACTTTCAGCCGACATGACAAGTACAAAGAATACATCTCATCGGGTCTTAAAGGACTATATATAAATGTGTGAATGCGCAACGTGTATCCAAAATTAATACTATCTTTATTTAAGGGGACAAGGGACCTTTAAAATATTTTTTTTATTTTTAATATTGTACCTTAAATATTATTGAAGAGTATATTATATGCATTATAACACATATTTGTCACAAAAAATGTAAAAAAAAAAAAAAAAAAAAAAAAAAAAAAAAAAAAATTTGACAAAAATATTGAAATTTTTGTAATATTTTAGATTTTACGAAGTTTTCAAAATGCTCCATGCGTATTATTTTTTTCCTGAATGCTTTGAAATTTTTTATAGTTACACATCTCAAATATATGTCATGAAACTGTGCATGGATTTTTGAAAATAAAAATAATTGTAAAAGTTATAGGTAGTTAATTGTAAAAATTAGTCCAAAAATGCTCCAAATTTCAAAAAAAATTAGAATTTTTTTTTCTTACCTATTTATTCAGATATATTAAATTCCATGCACAATTTTATTTATATATGTAAATCAAACTTGTATAAATAATATTGGAGATTTTCATTGCAATGGAATGCGCATGGAACCTTTTGAAAAGTTCTCGTTAAATCAAAAATATTACAGAAATTTCCCTATTTTTTTTCAAAAAAAAATTTTTTTTCCTCTTTTTGTGATAAATATATGTTATAATGCATATAATGCACCCCTGGATAATATTTAAAGTGCACTTTAAAAAAATGATTTTAAAGATCCCTTGTCCCCTTAAAGATTTTAAATTAAACACAACATTTAAATTGAATAAAACTTCTTTCAATACATACAGTCATCGGAAAAAAAAATTCACATCCATTATAAGTAAATTCTTTGTTAAGAAATCAAATGAAATTTAATGCAAATTCCTTTTCAGTACTTCAATTTATTATTCTTAATAATGTCTCCATTATCGTTAAAATCCCAAGAATTTAACATTTTAAGTTTCTATTAGAAATTCATTATGTACATTGAAAAGAAAAGATTCTAATGTATACTTCAAATAAATAAAACAAAGAACAAGAAAATAACGTTTCCGAAATATTATTTATTATACATCTTTCAACCATCTTTGTATTCCTCATAATGAGTTTTAATGTCATTTTCAAATATAATCCTCATATATTAAAAAGCAAACTACCCGAACATTATCAAGCTTGCGTGCATTTTTTTTTTCTTCTTGGAATATTCATTTTCTCTTATATCCATAAACAATAATTAGTAATTGCTTTCAAAAACCATTTATTTAAAAATCTCTTATATAAGGTGTGTTCAAAAATTTTAAGCAATTTTTCTTATGACGAATTACTTTTTCATATCGATTTACAGATATTTCCACTACATGTTCAAGCAGGAGTTATTTATAACCGACTTTAAAATATTTCCCAAAATGTTAGCTGTAGGATTTTTGAAAACTGTGAACTAGTTAAAGAAGGGATGGTAAGTACCTGGTTCTAAAACTCCGAATTTGTAATAATACCATACAACATTGTAACAAGAAAGAAAAAAACCATACGTCAAGCATAGATTATGAAGTACTTTCCGAGACTTTCAGAATAATGTAACTTTACTGTTTAAAAAATTAAAATATTATGTCTCATTTCACCATATGGAAATGTAAAACGCGCATCAAAACCGAATTTCAGCTGTACCATCTACAATGAGACAAATATTTAAATTTTTTAGCAGCCTTGTATATGATATAGAGATTTGTATCTATTAACAACATGTATTCCAAAATTTGGTTCATTTAACAGATAATTATATTTCGGTTGATAATTCCCCTTCAGCAATTTCTTCTAATAAGGGGAATGGTATGCGAATACTTTTGTGCATCCCTGTATATGAGATATAGACTTTATATATAAAGAGCAATATGCAAAAAACTAATTAAATTTAAAAGCACATACCAAATTTTAAAATGTACTCTTTCCAGCAATTATTACGCAAAATCGATTTCTTTTGTGTGTCCCTGTAAAGTAATAAAAATGCTATGACTGCTCTGTTTTAACGTCATCGTAGTGAAGTTATCGTATCTATCACATCGTAGTGAAATGATTTACGTATGTCAATTTCGATACATTTGAAACAAAATGGCGTCACTAAAATACTTTCCAAATGACTTTTCTCCATATTCAATAATTTTATCAACTTTGTTGGAAAGTGCTGAAATTGACAGATATTAATTAATCTACAAAAATGTATTATAATCAAGAATGAAATTATAAAATAATCATTTACAAGACACCAAAGATTCCGAAAAGAAGTTCTTCATCTCTAAAAAACTCAGAATCATGAATTAAAAATTTGAAAACAATTTATATTTGAAATTTAAAGAAAACTTTATCTCTCTATTCTAAAAAAAAGTAACTCCTGCTGTTATTGCCGCTGACAATGAATTTTTCGTGACCGGAGGTTTTTCTTCCTTAATATTATACAAAAAAATATTAAAATTATTGGTATTATACAAAAAAAATGATAAATACGCTTGTGCAGACAATTTTTAAATCGAATAATTCTTTTGAGATATTTAATGTTAAAGTTGATCAAAATTGTTCCATTAAAAAAGTTTATAACAGCAAAAGCTATTTATGGGAATTTAATTATATTTAGCTCCATTTATACATTAGAATATCCCGGTGTGCAGACTACACTTATTTTTTTTTAATTTGACTCACTTTTGGGGCTTTATTTCTTTTTTAAGTTAAAAATTTTCAACATTTCGAGAGATATTTTTTACATATTTTAGAAAACAAAATTATTTATAACAAAATTATTTACACTGGGGAAAACAATTAAAGGAACAAATGTTTTTTTGCAATTAAAAAAAAAACCTAACAAAGAAAATAAAACCAAACTTGGACAAAATATCACCCGATACAAGACTAATGCATGGAAAAACAAAAATGGGCGCAACCTGCACCCTAAATAAGGAAATTGGGCAAGTGCCCAGCACAGCAGACGACTGACACTCTGTCAGTCAGAGGAAAACATGTCTGACACTCTGTCAGTTAGAGGAAAACATGTCTAATAAGGTGTGTGATCGCCTTTAACAGCTACACAACTCTCGCATCGGCGTTTCATACTGTTTATCAATGTCTTCATCAATGCCTGTGGCAACTGCATCCACTCTTGCACCAAGGCCCCCTTGAGATCATCGATAGTCGTTGGAGCAGGTCTTCGAGCTGCAATTGATCTTCCAAGGACGTCCCACACGTGTTCGATGGGATTAAGGTCAGGGAACATCGCGGGCCACTTCATTCGTTGAATATCCTCCGATTCTAGATATTCGTTTTCCAACTGAGCCCTACGTGGACGGGCGTTATAGTCCATAAAGATGAAATTTTGTCCATATGCTCCGCGGAATAGTCGCACATAGGGTGCAAGAATCTCGTCCCTGTATCGTTGACCTGTCAGAATATCTCTATCAAACACATGGAGGTAGGTACGTCCGTCTGCCATGATACCTGCCCAGACCATCAAACCACCTCCACCATAATGGTCCTTTTCGACAATATTATTGTCTCCCGGTATTGACTCCCGGGTTCTCTCCATATGAGAACACGTCTCGAGTCACTGTCCAGACTGAATCGTGACTCATCACTGAAGAGTGCCTGCCCCCAATTATCCTCTGTCCAAGACAGGTGTTCCCGGCACCATGCTAGATGAGCCTTTTTGCGGTTCCTACTCAAAGGAATGCAGACTGCAGGGCGTCTGGCATACAGGCCACCTGCATTAAGTCTCTGGGTGACTGTTATCCGTGAAATGGATGGTCCTGTTGCATTATAAAGGTGACGAGAGAGTTGTGTCGCTGTAGCGGACCTATCTCTTTTAGCTAAAACTCTCAAATAACGGTCTTCAGCCGGCGTTGTTGCATTCTTACGGCCTTGACCAGGTCGGCGGATCACTGTTCCTGTCTCTGTGAATTGTTTCCACAGAGTGGAGGCCACATTTCTCGGCAACCCGAGCTCTTTACAACATGTAGCTTGTGATTAAGTCTTGTAGCTTGTGATTGAGCCTCGAGTCTTCCAACAATCCGCCATCTTGTTGCATCATCTAGACGATGAAGACTAGTCATATTAACGATAGGTTTAAAAAGAAATTCAAAAAACAAGGTTGGGTTCGTCTACGAGCGTTCAAAACGTACTCACGCTACAAGCATCGGAGAGCAAATGAAGTACCTTTACACAAAAGCGATCGCAGCGCCACTACCTTATGGCGACGCAGATCACTGCGCAGCAGGTGTGTCCGTAATGAGCTTAATTATTTGATAACTTATTTGCGTATAGGCAAAACTTATTTTGTTCGTTTTTTTTTTTTTTTTTTTTTTTTTTTTTTTTTTTTTTTTTAACCATTTGTCCCTTCAATTGTTTTCGCCAGTGTATTATAAATAGAAAAAACTTTTGAATTAAAATTAAATGAATATTTCTTAATTAAAGCACGAATATATTGAAAATTATGGTATTAAAAACTATATTTACTTGTGAATTTTAAAAGAGAAAAAAAATTGTGTAATAATAAATTCCTCAATATGCGTTAAAAGTCTTAAATGGTGAAAAATTACATCAGATTTAAAAAATAAAATAAGACAGAGTAAATAACAATATTTCCCTTCTAATTATAAAAATATTTTTGCGTGAATCCTTATATATATATATATACATACATACAAACTAACGATTCGGAAATTGACCAATGAAAATAGCGCAAATACTGCAAGGGGCAAAGCCCGACTCTGTCGCCAAATGTCGCCAAGTTTTGCCGCCAACTAGGAGGCATATCGCCAAATTTGGTGACAAAAAATGGGCCAAAAATTGACCCAAAAGGGACACCAACTTGGCGATATCTCTAATATTTCACCAAGTTCCCATAGTTGTCCAATAAAAACCAGTAGGTTTGCTTGCTTTCAGAAAATTAACAAATTGAGACCATTTTATTGCATCAAAAACTAACATTAGCTCATAAATAGAGCTTGACCACTCAATTGATTTGCCCATACGTCGTACGAGCAAGAAGAGCTTGCTTGATTCATCACTTAAAGCTTTTTGACACTACTAAATTTTTTAAGAACAATTTCCTAATATTTAATGGCAGAAATATATAAAATAGATGTTACGAATATTTTAGCTTAAAATATGTGATGTGTATTAAATAGTTTCACTTTATTGTACATAAAATAATTAATTAAGTTGTTAATAGAATTATTTATATTATTTTTGTGTACAAATACAAACTATCTATAAAATACAATATATGTAACAATATATTTATGGAAATATATTTATATGAACTTCTCAGGCAAATAAAGCCATAAGATAAAAATCATAAACTGTTGCATGAATTTACTAAAATTGATGGACAAGAATATGTTTTAAATTTATCTATACCTATATTATAAAGACGTAAAGTTTGTTTAGTTGTAGGGGGCAATCCCCGGAACTACCGAACCGATTTCAAAAGTAATGGTACCAAAATGATGGTGTTTTCTCCGAATCAAACATAGGCTATATTTTATGTCGATGCCACTAACCCAAAAGGGGTGCAGGAGCAAAAAACATTCTAAATATGCGATTTTTGTGTTACTGAAAGGCAAAGAAACATGAAATTTTCATGCTACTTACTTATAAGATGGTTTCTAAGAACATTTCTTAAAAAATACAAAACTTAAAAGCAGTGAAAGTGCGCGAAAAGCGCTCTAACTTGCGAATTTTAAGCAATCTCGGGAACTTACAAACTGATTTCAAACTTAGTGGTACCACACTGACGGTGTTTACCCCGAGACAAAAATATACTACATATGATGTCGATGCTACTAACCCATAGGGAATACAAAAGCAAAAAACGCTCTAAAATGCGATTTTTGTTTTACTGCAGGGTCTATAAACATAAAATTTGGCAAGTTAATTACTTGTAAGATATAAATGGTCTCTTGGAACATTTCCTAAAATTCGAGAAATTTAAAAGGTGTGAAAATGCACGAAAAGCGTTCTAAATTGCAATTTTTAAGCAATCTCGAAAAGTAACGAACCGATTAAAAAAATAATGATATCAAAATGATGGTGACATTCCTTCTTCTAATTTAGGCTATATCTTATGTCGGTGTCACTACCCCAAAGGTGGTGCAGCAGAAAAATAGTTCTAAAAAGGTCAGTTTTGTGATACTGAAATCGCAATACTTCGATATCATATATTTTATTTATTTCAATGACTTTCTAGGAAACTTTCTAGGAAAACGCTACTTGAGCATTATGGGGGATAAGGGAGAAATTACCTTTATGTATTATTGAATCTAACATATTAATCTGCTAATTAAAATGCGGAAACGTTGTGAATATTTTTATATAATTATTTACTTTATGAATAAAATTATCACAGGCCATTTCCAAATAATATAAGAATGTTTTATATAAATTAAAACTAACTTATTTTTTTCGTTTTTAGTTACCGTCAAGCCGCCTGCCCTGTTACTGCTTCACATAGCAACTAAATATTTAAAAATATCTGACACAGTGCTGGTTATCCATGAAAATTCAGGTAAATTTTGTAATTTTTCAATATTTCACATTTATAATTAAATATAAAAATATGCATTTAGAATTCATGCATTTCATGCATTTTGTTCTCTTCCACAGACTGTTTGATACTCAAATATCGTATAGAAAACTTATCCTTAAGTATTGAAAGCCCAACTTCGATTTTTTTTTTCACTTGTACAAACATGCTTCGTTTTTAATATAAAAATATTGTCTACAACAATTCTGATTATAAGTATCGATAATTTTCATTCTAAATAGAAAATCAAACTGTATCGTATCCTAAATCATTTCCTCTATAGAGTGTATAAATTCTTCTAAAATTTTCAACAGTATTACCTGCTGGGTTCAGATAAGGAGGGTAATGTTATCGGGGATAATGTTGGATCAGAAGTTCGGGTATTGTTGGATCAGAAGTTCGGGTATTTTTAAATGGTCGGACATATGCAATAAATCCATATCTTGATGTTGCCACCAATCATAAATATGCCATACAACTTCCCGCTACTCTTATACCTTGTATCCAGTACTCTGTGCTCAGTTATATTTGAATATCTCTTGTTGGGACAACAAGGTGAAATAAAATCTTATTCTCATTTTTTGCTGTTTTTTGCAACTAAATTTTATAAAAATTCGTATTAATTATAAAATTTTAGTGACATTGACGCTAACGAAGTTCCATATAATGTTGAATAGGTATATTTATTATTATGTTAATCAGTTTTTCTCTATGCTAACTTGTTTACGAGTGAAGAGATTATATTTTTCAAGATGATGTCGCGGATAATATAGAGTATCAGCCAGCCAACTGTTTCAAGACGAGTCAAAAAATGAAAACAATTTTTCAAAGAATCTGATGATTTATAAATGATGTACTAAAATTTACTCATTAAATAATTTTGATTATTCTTTTAAATCATGGTGTTTCTTGCAATTTTAATATTCCATATCAACCTATTCGATGTCATCCGACTGACTGCTATTGCACAAAAAGTGTAGCCTTTTTTAAAAGTTAAATCCTGATATGTATATTTTTCTTTCACTTTAAAAATATATTAAAAAATAGTCAGAGTTCGTTCTTTACTGACTTTTAATGCATCTCCATTTTTTAGATTGAGTTATTAAAAAAAAACATATATATATATTCCATAATAACCGAACTTTCTCCATATTGTTTAAAAACGAGAATGAAAAAAATCATGCATCAAGCATAGATTATGAAATACTTTCCAACACACTCAGAAAAATGTAACAAAACTGCACTGTTTAAAAAATTAATACATTACGTTTCATTTCCTCAATGGAAATGTAAAACACATTTCAAAACCGAATTTCATCTGATTCCATCTACAATTGGAAAATCACCTGCTCTATGATGCAGAGATTTGTATCTATTAACAACTTGCATTCCAAAATTTACTTCATTTAAGAGATACATATAAATTTCAGAAAATTTTCATTCAGCAATTTTTTCTAAAAAGGATAATGGTATGCGACTACTTTTCAATACCCCTGTATATGAGGTATAGAATTTATATGTAAAAAGTAATATGCAGAAAACTAATTAAATTTAAAAGCGCATATCGAATTTTAAAACGAACTCTCCAGTAATTATTACGCAAAGACAGTATTGTTATCAATTTCTTTTGTATGTCCCTGTAAAATTATTAAAAACTGCTATTAATATTCTGTTTTAACGTGGTCGTAAAGAAGTTCAGTGATATATATCAACTTCGATACATTTGAAAAAGAATAACGTCATTAAAATATTTTCCAAACTATTTTTCCCCATATACCATAATTTTATCGAATTCTTTTGAGTATCCCTGTAAATAAACCGTTGATCGTACATACTTCATATTTAATACCAAGTATGCTTTGGTGACCCTAAATAAGCTTTAGCAATTGCATGAAAATCCGAGTATATTTACGAGAGTTAGAGCTTGAACAGACGGACAGCCAAATCGAATGCATAGGCACTTTTAATTTTGTTGGAAAGTCTTAAAAATACAATAGCACCAGCAATAGTTCTTTTTAGCTATATTAGCTCTTAATTATTTATGTCACATACCAACAGCTCCTAGAAAAAAAATTGTTAAACCCCATCAGGGGCTTCTTTCTTCTTTAAAAAACTTTTTATCGTTTGCATGTAAACCAAGTAACTATAATCTTAAGACGCCGAAATGCTAGGCGAAATATTTCTATACACACCTTACCTCCTCCTTCTGTTCAAGAATGCTCATTTTTCAAAGATTGAAAAAGATCACATGCAGTTGAAAGTGACATTTGCAAATTTTCACAACTTTCTGGACAACAAGTAATCATATCATATATATTATAAAGCAGAAGTTCTGAAACTTCCAAACGAGTGTTTTCAAAAACTACCCGATGGATCTTTTTGCAGATTATATCATTCGATAGGAAATATTTTTGCGGAGGTTTATGATACAAATATACAGGGATAACTCTGATTTTTCGTACTAAATTTCGTATTTTTCGGTTATTTTTGACGGAAGGGTTGCAACAACTAATTTTTTGGCGATAATTATATTTCAAAAAAGAAATCAAATGCTTTCTCTAATGGAAAATAATATAAACAATTCGAAAAAAAAACCTGTTAATTCATTGATTTAAAATAAATAATGATAAAAAGATAAAAAATCCGTTTAATGCAAAATAATATTATGAAAGGAAAAAAAATTATCTTTAACGAAGAAAAAAAGAATATTTATAATATTTAAAAAGTAACTCAATGTGAAAGAAAGTTTTGAAGTGACACAATATTTGGCTATTTATTTCTTTCGAGCCAGATTAAAAGAAATTCAAAAATTTCATTAGGTAAAACATAAATATTTTTTTTTCTTTCTTTTTCTACAAATTCTTTTAAATCTAATTTTCCCGTTATGTGTTTTACAGAAGAAACTCGCAGAATTATTTTTTTAAAGGCTCTAATTGTTATGTTGTTTCTTCAATTGGGTGTTTCAATCTACTTTTGTCGCCAATCAATGGTATTTTAAACCAAAAAAAGCACAAGATGGAGCGATGTTCGCAAGAACTATTTTCTCTCTCCCTCTCTTAATGATTGAGAGCATTTTTAGGGAAAAATTTTACATTTAACTTAAATACATATATAGCAGTTAATACCACAAAAATGAATAATATTTAAATTTTAAGGTAAATGTCTTTCCACATACATACATACTGTAAAATAATTTAACTGCAACTTTTAAATTTTTTTTTTGCCACAGATATCTCATACGCACTACATTGGTACGATTTCTCTCTTACGCCAATACCATATATACATCTGGTTAATTAACTGACGCTAAAGTGTCATTATTTTGCTTGATATGGCAACCCGGGTGTTATTGTCTATTTATTAATAAATTGTCTATTTACAATTTTTTTCTTTTTTTTCCAATTATATAAGCTATTTTAATCTAGGCACATTTGTCATATATGCGCCACATTATCGCGACTGCTATAAAATAGCGATTTTATGCCTCATTTGGTAACCTGGCTGTTGTTTATTTATTAATAAATTTTTGTTTTATTTTATTTTATTTTTTAAAAGATATAAATAGTTTTGTTTTATAATTATTAACTAAACTTTTTAAAATTTATTGTTATTTTCTATTTAAAATAACAGAACATAATTGTAAACTACATATGTAACTGGTATTTGAAAACAAACTTTTCTCCGAATCGGCTTTAGAAGAAAAAAAACGCGCCAATGTGGTGCGTATATGTCATGTATACATACTAAATTTCGTATTTTTCGGTTATTTTTGACGGAAGGGTTGCAACAACTAATTTTTTGGCGATAATTATATTTCAAAAAAGAAATCAAATGCTTTCTCTAATGGAAAATAATATAAACAATTCGAAAAAAAAAACCTGTTAATTCATTGATTTAAAATAAATAATGATAAAAAGAAAAAAAATCCGTTTAATGCAAAATAATATTATGAAAGGAAAAAAAATTATCTTTAACGAAGAAAAAAAGAATATTTATAATATTTAAAAAGTAACTCAATGTGAAAGAAAGTTTTGAAGTGACACAATATTTGGCTATTTATTTCTTTCGAGCCAGATTAAAAGAAAACAACATCTCAAAAATTTCATTAGGTAAAACATAAATATTTTTTTTTCTTTCTTTTTCTAAAAATACTTTTAAATCTAATTTTCCCGTTATGTGTTTTACAGAAGAAACTCGCAGAATTATTTTTTTAAAGGCTCTAATTGTTATGTTGTTTCTTCAATTGGGTGTTTCAATCTACTTTTGTCGCCAATCAATGCTATTTTAAACCAAAAAAAGCACAAGATGGAGCGATGTTCGCAAGAACTATTTTCTCTCTCCCTCTCTTAATGAGTGAGAGCATTTTTAGGGAAAAATTTTACATTTAACTTAAATACATATATAGCAGTTAATACCACAAAAATGAATAATATTTAAATTTTAAGGTAAATGTCTTTCCACATACATACATACTGTAAAATAATTTAACTGCAACTTTTAAATTTTTTTTTTGCCACAGATATCTCATACGCACTACATTGGTGCGATTTCTCTCTTACGCCAATACCATATATACATCTGGTTAATTAACTGACGCTAAAGTGTCATTATTTTGCTTGATATGGCAACCCGGGTGTTATTGTCTATTTATTAATAAATTGTCTATTTACAATTTTTTTCTTTTTTTTTCCAATTATATAAGCTATTTTAATCTAGGCACATTTGTCATATATGCGCCACATTATCGCGACTGCTATAAAATAGCGATTTTATGCCTCACTTGGTAACCTGGCTGTTGTTTATTTATTAATAAATTTTTATTTTATTTTATTTTATTTTTTAAAAGATATAAATAGTTTTGTTTTATAATTATTAACTAAACTTTTTAAAATTTATTGTTATTTTCTATTTAAAATAACAGAAAATAATTGTAAACTACATATGTAACTGGTATTTGAAAACAAACTTTTCTCCGAATCGGCTTTAGAAGAAAAAAAACGCGCCAATGTGGTGCGTATATGTCATGTATACATTTTTTTCACTATACTACAGTATTTAAACATGCTGTATAAATAACGATTATTGTTTTTTCCAAACATGTTTGGCACAGATATTATATACACACTGAGATATCTAACTGTCGCCAAAACGGTGTTATTTTGCCTGATATGGTAACCCAGCAATAGTTGTTTCTGTATTAATAAATTGTTTATTTACTTTCAATTTCTTTTTAGAAATTCTATAAATTGTTTTGGGTTATAGTAACATTATTTATTTATTATTATTTTCGTTTTAAAATAATGAAAATAATTTTTAAAAATGCACATTTCTCCGATATTCTAAAACGAGGATTTTGCCGCACTGGTATTGGAAGAAAATCTTGCAAATCCGGGTTTGTGCCGGAGTTTTTTGTGAAATATGATATTTTCAAATGTGAATTGAGTGCTACTTGATTAACACGTCGGCCAGTTTCGCCAAACTATTCAAATTTACATAAATTCATTTTAAATAACAAAAGAACAATAAACATAAGTAAAAAATACAAATTAAAAGTCGAATTAAAAAGCACGTATGACGTAAAATAATACGTGTGTTGTAAAATGAAATGAAGTGAAACTAATTGAACGCGTAAATTAAGAAAATGAAAATATCGTCTGATTTTATTTATTATCTTTCGAAGAACTTTGACAAGTGTGTGAGAACGATTGAGTTCTCTGAATGTAATGAAGGAATGTGCCTTTTAGATGGAATTAAACTACATTTTTTATAATATATGGACTTTTAGATGAATTTGAACTTAGAATAAGTTTATCTCAACAGATGATTTTCGATTTTAATTCAAAGCTCCGCGCATCGCATAGATGCAACCCGCAAATGAAGACTTGCATGGTTAGTAAGTAATTTTTAAACTAACCCTATTTTCGAATTCTAACATACTGGTACCCTCGGCGGGACCGGAGTTTTGAATTTCAATTAATTTTAAATGAAAAAATGGATCTGAGTAGTTTGAAAACTCAGAGAAAAGGACTGAGAGCTGCTTTTACTCTCACGTTTAAGAAAATTGAAACTGAATTAACTAAAGAAATATGTGAAATTAAAGAACTTTCTATTCTGAAAACTCAACTGTTTGATAAATTCCAACGGATGGACACTTGTCAAAGTAAAATTTCGGAAATATTGTTACAAGATAAGGACGAAAAATTGTTTACCGAAGATTTTGAAAGTGCAGAAGAATATCGAGAAAAATATATAGAAATATGTGCACGTATTGATGAAAAGATACAGGTTTCTTCATCTCCTGGCGAAGAAGTAAAACGCAAATTTAAATTACCGGAGATCGAGCTGAAAAAGTTTAACGGCGAACCAAAGGAATTTTTATCGTTTTGGAGCCAGTTCAAGAAAATACACGAAGACGATTCTATTGCCGCTGAAGACAAGATGCAGTACCTATTCCAATGTATGGAACCGAAATCAAAAGCGGAGCGTTTAATATCAAGTTATCCAGCTACCGCGGAAAATTATCCGAAGGCTATCGATCAATTAAAACAGAGGTTTGGACGAGATGATCTTCTTGTGCAAATTTACGTTAGGGAATTATTAACCCTCGTAATGAAAAATGCCACTGCGCCTAAAATGAAAGTTGACTTAGCCTCTTTATACGATGAATTAGAAAGCAAACTTCGTGCCTTAGAAAGTTTGGGAAGAACTCAAGAGAAGTATGGAGACTTTCTCATGCCCTTGGTTGAGAGCTGCCTGCCTGAAGAAGTTCTTTTGACCTGGGAAAGAAGTCGAAATCACGATACATATTCCAGTGAAAATTCCAGGACTTTAAAAAATCTGATGGACTTTCTACGCCAAGAAGTTCAAGGAGATGAAATGGTGTTTTTAGCAAGAAAAGGTTTTGATTCTATTGTTAGAAAAAAGAACATTTTATCTGAAATTATTAGCAAACCTGATCCAGCCACCGCCTCTGCATTGGTGAGTATAGAAAATAAAGGTAAGAAAAACAATTGCATATTCTGTGATAGGTTTCACCCCTCTAATAAATGTTTTGGGGCTCAAAAAATGTCTTTAACTGATAAACAAAAGATTTTGTTAAAAAAGGGGATTTGTTTCACTTGTTTGCAAAAGGCTGGTCATCTGAGTAAGAATTGTAATATTAAAAATAAATTAAAATGTAATTATTGCCATAAACCACATTTTGAAATAATGTGTCCAGAACAAAATATAAATAATAATCAAGATGATTCTTTAAAATCTGAAAATTCTCTTTCTAATTGTAGTAGAAATAAAGTTGTGTACATGCAAACGCTTGGCGTGCGCATTCGATCGCAAGGTCGCCAAAAAGTCGTACGCGCACTGCTGGATTCAGCGAGCCAAAGTAGTTACGTAAGCGAGAGAATAACGAAATCACTGAAAATGCATCCTATAAGAAAAGAAATAATTATTCACGCGCTGTTCGGGGGGGATGAAACGGAACCTAAAAAACATGATGTGTTTTCGGTAGAAATCAGTGAATTAGATGGAAATAATGCGTTTTGTTTTGAAGCATTTTCCGAAAAAAGGATTTGCGGATTTGTACCTAAAATTAAAGATTATAGAATATTAAATGAATTAAAAAGAAATAAAATAAATCTATCTGATGATTTTTGTAAGGAATCGGAAATTGATCTTTTGGTGGGGGCTGATATGATAGGAAAATTATTGACAGGAAATTTAATTCAATTAAATTGCGATTTGACTGCCATAGAAACCAAGCTCGGTTGGACAGTGATGGGGAAACAAACGTGTGGCAAGAAACATAACGTTTTGACAACATTGTCTATGCACGTTAGAAATATTCCTTTGAATGAATTATGGGAACTTGAAACCATAGGAATTTCTGACCCCATTCAGAGTTTTGAAAAGCGGGAAAACTTTGATTTAAACGATTTTAAAGAAAAAATGAAAATTCTTCCCGATGGCAGATATGAAGTAGGGCTTCCATGGAAGTGTAATTTTAAGAATTTGCCCGAGAATAAAGTTTTAGCTCGGAAGAGATATGAAAAAATGATCAATAAATTGAAATGTGGGGGATTTTTCGATGAATATCAGGAAGTATTTAAGAATTGGGAAAAAATGAATATTATTGAACGTGTTCCAGAAAATGAATTAAGTAATTGTCATTATTTACCGCATAGGCCCGTTATCAGGTTAGATAAGGAAACCACAAAAATACGCCCTGTATTTGATGCATCTGCTTCTGAGAAAGGGAAACCCTCGTTAAATGAATGTTTGTATAAAGGCATCAATCTTATAGAATTAATACCTGATATTCTTGATCGTTTTAGAATGTATCCTATCGGTATAACTGCAGATATAGAAAAGGCTTATTTAATGTTATCTGTTATGCCTAAAGATAGAGATTTTCTTAGATTCTATTTCCCATGTAATGAAGGACAATTGATTTATAGACTTTGTAGAGTTGTATTTGGTGTCTCTTCTAGCTCTTATTTACTAAGTGCATCTATAATGCATCTTTTAGAAAATAGTCCTCCTGAATATAAGGAAACTGCTGAAAAATTAAAGTGTTCATTTTATGTAGATAATTGTGTATCAGGTGTTTCTAACATTAATGAAGCTGAAATGTTTATTGAAAATGCAAAGTTATTAATGTCTAAAGGGTGTTTCAATTTGCGTTGTTTTGAAAGCAATGTAGCTTGCAAGAATGTTGATAAATATTCTGGGGATACTTCAGTTTTGGGGATTATTTGGAATTTAGATAATGATTCTTTGAAATGTTGTTTAGATTTAGAAACATTAACGTGTGAAAGGAAAATTACTAAGAGATTAATTTTGAGCATTGTGCAAAAGATTTTTGATCCTATCGGTTTATTCTCTCCTGCTACATTGCTTCCAAAATTATTGCTACAAGACTCATGGAAACAGAAAATTCCATGGGATCGAGAATTACCTTGTAACATTGTGAGTGCTTTTTTGAAATGGTTGAAGAATATTGATGTTTTAAAAGAAGTAGCTATACCTCGATACTTAGAAATTAATGCTTCATCTGAACTTCATGTTTTTGTTGATGCGAGTAAAGGGGCATATGCAGCATGTGTCTTCGCTAGATCAATAATTGATTCCGATGTCAAGGTTACGCTTGTTAGAGCGAAGTCTAGGGTTGCTCCTCTCAAAACTTTGAGCATGCCGCGTTTAGAGTTAATGGCTTGTTGTATAGGTACTCGACTTGCGAGTTCTATCATCAAGGCAATAAATATGCCAGGTCTGAAAATCACATTCTGGTCAGATTCTACTACCGCAATTTGGTGGATAAAGGAACATGGGAATTGGTCGGTTTTCGTGAGCAACAGAGTCAAAGAAATTCGACAGATGTCCAATATAGAGTCATGGAAGCACGTTCCAGGAAATTTGAATATAGCTGATATACTTTCACGTGGATGTTCTCCGCAGAAAATGCTTGATTCGCGATGGTGGGAAGGTCCTAAGTGGTTAAAAGAAAATCCTGAATGTTGGCCAATTGGCGCGATTGACTGTCAGCCAAAAGATGTTGATTTAGAAAGAAAAAAGATCGAAATTACGAATATTGATCTAGCTAAAGACACACCCCTTTGGCTCTTAGATAATATATCTAATTATGATAAGATGATAAGAATATTTGCTTGGATTCTGAGATTTGTAAATAATTGCCGAAATGTTTCTAATAAGTGTAAATATTCTAATCTTACTCAAAATGAAATTGAAAATTCTGAAAAATATCTAATCCGTTTTGTTCAGAGCTGTTATTTCTATAATAAAAGGTCATTAAATGATATTGTAACATTCACAGATGATAATGGAATTTTAAGAGTTAAAACTAAAATAACTGAAAGAAATGACCGAGAATCATTTTTGTATCCAATATTGTTACCAGGCAAATGTGAATTTACTAAATTATTGATTAGATCAGTACACCAAAAGAATTGTCATGCAGGTATAAGAACAATGCAATCTTTAATAAGAGAAAGATTTTGGATAATTAGAGCTAGAAGAACTATTAAAAATGTATTGTACGACTGTATTGCATGTAAACGTTTTAAGGTAAAGTCTTTGTCAAGCGAACCAACACCTTTGCCACCAGATCGCGTTACAGATTGTGCTGTCTTTGAAATTATTGGAGTAGACTTAGCCGGGCCGTTATTTCTAAAAAATGGCGAGAAAGTTTGGATAGCATTGTTTACTTGTGCCGTTTATCGCGCGATTCACCTTGAACTAGTCAATTTGCTATCTTCTGATGCTTTCCTGCTAGCACTTAGACGTTTTATAGCTAGACGCGGTAGGCCCAGCACTATTTATTTTGATAATGGAACAAACTTTAGGGGGGCTTCCAATGAACTTTCAAAATTAAATTGGGATAAAATTTTAAAAGAAACCATGACGCATAAAATTGTTTGAAAATTTATACCTCCCACCGCAGCTTGGTGGGGAGGCTGGTGGGAAAGGTTAGTTCGCATTGTAAAAGAATTGTTAGTACGTACTTTAGGTAGATCTGTATTGACTTATGAAGAATTGAATACACTTATATGTGATTGTGAATCTGTGATTAACTGCAGACCTCTAACCTATATCTCAGAGGACCCACTGGAGCTAGTACCTCTCACACCCGCTATGTTTCTTACTGAAAACCGAAGTTTCAGCAATTCGGATATTATCGAATTAGATTCTCAAAGTTTAAGGAGAAGGTTGAATTACAGAGCTAAACTTCTTACCGATTTTAGGCAACGTTTTAGAAAAGAATACCTCAGCGAATTAGTTCAAAAACATACTGAAAAATATACACGTGAACCGCGAGTGGGAGAAATAGTCTTAGTTGGGGATGATAACAAAAAACGTTTATTTTGGCCTTTAGCAAAGGTAATTCATTTAATTCCAGGACGGGATGGTAAAGTTCGTGGTGTTAAGTTGAAAACTCAGCACGGCACGGTTTTACGTCCGGTGCAGCGCATCTTTCCTTTGGAAATATATTCGAATGAAATAATTGAAATTGCATCCAAACCGTCGGGTGAAGAGAAAACTAGTTCCAGTGAGCATGATGATCATGAAAATGTGTCTTCTCCTGATAGTGTCATACTTAAGAAATATACCTCTTCTGGAAGATGTGTAAAAGCTCCAAAGAGGTTGGATCTTTTTAATAATAATTGTTATGTATTTGAAACTCTCCCCAAGTTTCAAAGGGGGGAGGATGTTGTAAAATGAAATGAAGTGAAACTAATTGAACGCGTAAATTAAGAAAATGAAAATATCGTCTGATTTTATTTATTATCTTTCGAAGAACTTTGACAAGTGTGTGAGAACGATTGAGTTCTCTGAATGTAATGAAGGAATGTGCCTTTTAGATGGAATTAAACTACATTTTTTATAATATATGGACTTTTAGATGAATTTGAACTTAGAATAAGTTTATCTCAACAGATGATTTTCGATTTTAATTCAAAGCTCCGCGCATCGCATAGATGCAACCCGCAAATGAAGACTTGCATGGTTAGTAAGTAATTTTTAAACTAACCCTATTTTCGAATTCTAACAACGTGTATCACGTGTAATATCAATTGCTATCATACTTACGATCATCGATTATTGATATTTATTCCTATAATCTGCTATTAATTTTTTTCTCGACAGAATGATCAAGTACGTACATTGTACAAATTCCAGTTAATATTACAAAAATAGAGCTAAATAACTAAATTTAGGTGCAAATGCACACACCCATATTGTAAGAAAGAGGCACAAATGTCATATATGCACCACGTTGGGGTGATACATTTCTGGCGCCACTTTAACGGAAACTTCGTTTTCAAATGACAGATACATTTCTATTTTCTATTTTACTTTTCTATTTATAAAGCATAACATTTTGTATCATTTTAAAATGCAAATGAAATTAAATAAATAGTACATTAATAAATTAAAAACAGAGCTGGATTACCATAAGAGGCATAAAATGTTCATTTTGTTTCAATCACGCCAACGTGATGCGTATATGACATCTGTATCAAAAAATGAATTTCACACATTCAAAAAACATTCACTTTATTTTTCTAAGGAAAACTTTATTTAACTTTATTTATTCTACTGCATTCCAAAAACGGAACACTGTAATAGATTTGTCAAGAGCAGATGTACGTTGCGAAATATATAATATTGATAGAGGATGTATTAAGGTTTCCACCATAATATCAAGGCCTCGCATTCAGGAGAAAATCTATTGTTGAAATTGTCCCTATAATTGCCAACTTATTATATGACTTTGTCTCATAAGTAACGCCACCTGGTGCATACTACTGCTAATAATCCCATAGGAAACAATGGAAAATATTTCAGTTTCTCACATTAGATGTCGCTACCAACGGGAAAATCATTGGTTTCAGAGCCCCCTGTACTGCGGTGAAAGGAAACTTGGCGAATGACAAGCTTTGATATTATGATAAGGTAGCTTTGGTTTCCACAGATACCCATATCCTCAAGTTGAGAGGTTTAGAGTTAAAAAACTATCAAATGAAAATTAATCACTTGAAAATTGTTTAAATTTAATGGTCAATCTCTGCGATCATAATGCTCGCTATTTTAGAAGTATGGTGAATAAACAATATTTAAATTGCTCTTTTCATAATTGCCTCATTTATCTATCAAACTCTACAATAAATGGTCAACTGAAATATTTTTTTCTTAAAAGCCCGAATTTTATCGAATGCATAAGCTGATATAACAACATAATATTTTATTATTATTTTAATATTTTTTGGCGTCAACGGGCATTGATTCCATTGTTGTTGTTTTTATTTTTGGCTCAGTTTTGTTTTTTCTAGCTCGCTGAGTTTTGCACGGATGAAGAATCTCGACAGTAGATTCGAAACAGCTGTTTGCTAACTTTTAATGCATTTTGGTGCATTTATAATCGTTGATTTTCTATCTTTAAATACAATGGCGTTTTGTATGATTTTCAGAAATGTGAAAGAGCATTCGAGGTGAAGTTGCTTTAAAAACCCAATCATATTCAATATTTTGTTTTGAAAAATAGACCAGCGCAGCGGGCTTAGCCTGCTAGTATATTATAAAGCAGAAGTTTTGAAACTTCCAAACGGGTGTTTTCAAAAACTACCCGATGGATCTTTTTGCAGATTATATCATTCGATAGGAAATATTTTTGCGGAGGTTTGTCATTCAAATATACAGGGATAAGTATGATTTTAGGTAATGAATTTCGTATTTTTCGTTTATTTTTGATGAAAGGGTTGCCAGTAGTTATTTTTTGGCGAAAATTATCATTACTAAACAAATTAAAAATTATATATCTGTTAGAAATATTACAAACATCTTGCAAATAAAAGCAGAAAATAACTATTGATAATAATGATAATAATAATCATCATAATAATAATAATGAAGAAAAACCAATTAATGAGGCATGATATTAAAAATATATATCCTTCTATAGTAAAAAAAAAACTAGCCTTAAAAGGAATGACTCCTGGAATGATGCTGATGTGGAAGATTTCCGGAACAAACGAATCCGGGTTGTCCACTCCTTCCATGAGTCGAATAGACCAATCAGGAAAGGACTCCGTCTATGCATCGCCGTATAGGTTACCATAAAGAGAGGAAAGGTTACCATCGCCAAAAATCGCCAAGTTTGTCGCCAACTTGGTGATATATCGCCAAATTTGGCGACCAAAATTAGTTGTCTAAAGTGACGCCAACTTGGCGATAACTGTAATATTTCGCCAAAATTTTAATTTCTTTACAACACCAGTCGTTTGATACATCATTTGAGAGGTTTGCAACTGCTTATTCATATAATGGATGTCTTGTGTGTTATCCCCCATTCTGCTCCCCAGGGGGGACACATTTTTAATTTCTTTACAACACCAGTCGTGTTACACAAGATTTGAAAGGTCTGCAACTGCTTATTCATATTATGGATGTCTTGTGTGTCACCGCCACACTCTGCTCTCCCCAGGGGGGGTCACATTTTTAATTTCTTTACAACACCAGTTGTGTGACACATCATTTGAAAGGTCTGCAACTGCTTATTCATATTATGGATGTGTTGTGTGTCATCCCCCACTCTGCCCCCCGGGAGGCACATTTTTAATTTCTTTACAACACCAATTGTGTGACACATCATTTGAGAGGTCTGCAACTGCTTATTCATATTATGGATATCTTGTGTGTAACCCCCCCCCTCTGCCCTCAGAGGGGGCGCATTTTGTAATTTCTTTACAACACAAATTGTGTGACACATCATTTGAAAGGTCTGCAACTGTTTATTCATTTTATGGATGTCTTGTGTGTCACCCCCACTCTGCCCACCAGGGGGGCACATTTTTAATTTCTTTATAACACCAGTCGTGTGACACATCATTTGAGAGGTCTGCAGCTGCTTATTCATATTATGGATGTCTTTTGTGTCGCCTCCCACTCTGCCCCCCAGGGGGGCACATTTTTAATTTCTTTACAACACCAGTCGTGTGACACATCATTTGAAAGGTCTGCAACTGCTTATTCATACCATGGGGTATTGGCGAGCGCAGCAAGCAGGGGTAGCCAATAATTTGGAATCGCGAAGCGATTACGCGGGGGGTTGGCGAGCACAGCGAGCAGGGGGGCGGGGCCCCCCTAGTATCTTAAAAATAAAAGAAATATTTGTAACGCTTAAAAAATAACTTAACGTGAAATATTACATTTGATGCAACATTTGGCGACTTATCCTTGCGTTAGAATAAAAAAAAATAACTTGAAAATTTGATTAAATGAATTTTGAACGATATTTATTTTCCTTTCCATTATTTTTTTCTCTTTTTTATCAAATCTCGATAGTATATAACTTACTCCAGAAAAAGGCAGATCTAATTATAAAAGTAATTGGGAGTTATATATTTGTTTCTTTGAGATTTTTTTTTACTTTTGTCGGCAAAGAATTAAGCCAAAAATGCATATGTCTAACATTAGGTCGCAATAATGTTGTTTTTTCCAAAAGAAGATAATTTTTGGAGTATATTTTAGTATTCAATTGTAAATTCAATAAACATAAGTTAATATTTTAAAAATTGTAATTAAATATTTAAATTTTAGATTTAGCGTGAAATTCTGCCACACACATATATATTGTAAAATAATGTCATTCTTTTTCAAAAGTTTTTCACCGCAATTTTGAAAATTGTAATCAACAAACATACTTTTTTTGCGCCATTTTGTCAAATTCTCTTCCAGGGAAAATTAGTTTTAAAATTTACAAACTGAACAAGGAAATCTATGCAATTTAAATGAAATTTATGCAATTTCGCGTTATTACTATCGATAAATTCAACATTTTGAAATAAAAATTGCCTGCTGAAAAAAAATGGCACAGATGTCATATATTCACCACATTGGCGCGATTACAACAAAACGTCGATTTTATTTTCATATGGTAGCTCGGCTATTGTATATTTATTAATAAACTATTTACTCTTATTTATTTTTTAAAATGATGTAAATTGTTTTATTTTATAACTAGCAGTTACCCGTGACTTCGTTCACATAACATTTAAAGAAGAAATAATTGATCAATCAAGCAAAAAATTTCGATGATGAAAAGCATGTGTAATTAACTTTTTATCGCGAATTTATGGTAAAAAAACTTTTGATAATCCCTATTTGCTAATTTGTTTGCTGGTCAAAATTTTCCTTTCAGCGATTAATACTAATAGATAGAAACATTCTTGAATTCTTTTGTTCAGCCCTGTAGTTTTCCAAGTGCCTTTAATACACGAAAGTATCTTTCTAAAATTTATTTCAAACAAAACTATTTCTTATTACTACCTAAATTACATTTTCAGAAATTATCATCCGAAGACAACCTTGTATCCAGTTCTTTGCGGGACCCTGTTTATCATTTTATATATATACTACAAACATTTCTTAGTTTATTAAATGCAGCTCAAAATAAAAATGCATATTTTATTTAAAAACCACCTTTAAGTAAATTACGCTCATATTCAGTAACCTTTCCGAGATCTTTTGTGTAACCCTGTATATCTAAATTTAACTATTTATACTATTACCATTTATACTCTCCATTTAATATGCATACATTTAGAGAAACTTAAAAGCACATATCATAATGATAAAAAGTTTAATTAAATCCAATTGATTTTTTAAATCATCAGATTTTAAAATATTCACCTTTTATATAAACATTTTAATAACAATTTTAATTTTTCTTAAGAAAGGTGTTATAGTAAAAATAAAATACATTGACATGTTTCGGAACCGTCAAATAAGTTCCATAGTCATAATATAAATAAAACAAAATTTCAAAATATTTCTCGGACAATACAAATGACACGCGACAATGAGATATAAATAACAAAAAACACGCGCTCTATTGCAAAAAATTAAATTAAACTATAGACCATGATCTAAACTTAACTAAAAATAAAAATTTCAAACTATTTCACGGTCAATACAAATGACACGCGACAAAGAGATATAAAAACACCAAAAAAACACTCGCGCTATTGTAAAAAATTAAATTAAAATTAAAATAGACCATGATCAAAGGAACATGATACATATTCAGTATTCAGTACATGTACTGAATACTGAATATCAAAGGCACATATCATAATTCAAAATGCATTTCATCCATGCAACAGTCATCATCCATGATATACAGTACTTCGGATAGATATATATTTGAAATCTTTTGTGTGTCTCTGTAAATGCTATGCACTTCGTATTATGCATGAAATAACTTACATTAAGCCTCAGCAACATATATCAATTTGATTACACATGAAATCGTTTACCATAATTAAAATATGGAAACTGTTCCTCCTTTTATTCCTATGCAATGGAATTCTTCTGTCTGACCCTGTAAATGAATAGTAAGTGCCCTTTTCACTACATACTTTACAAAATGCATATTTTAGTGCACTTTGTAAATGCATATAAATTTGAATATGTTCTACAGGCTGTAACATCGTTAAATTTAATTAAAACGATTTTTCCCTATAATGCCGTAATATAAGTAAATTTTTTGACTATCCCTGTAAATAAACTAATCATGGTAGAAACTTTATTTTCAATAAGTATTCGTGCTAGGTAAACGTTATGAACGTCCAAAAATTTCATGGAAATCGGAGTATATTTACGAAAGTTAGAAAGCGACCAGACAGACTGACAAACCGAAATCATAATAACTTTTCAACTTTGTTCGAAAGTGTTAAAAAATCGAGCCAAAAATATATTAATCGGTGATTTTATTTTCCACCTTTTCCCCACAAAAAATTTCTTCCATTGATAATTATGAGTTTTGAATAAAAATATTCATTTGTATGTAACTTATAACTTATTAATTAGTATAAGTAAAAAATATTTCTGATTCATTTTAAATATGACGTCATTATTTATCCCGCTCCATTAGCAACTGATATTCATACCCCTTGTATTTTTAACGACTGCTATAAAGTACCTGTTTTATTTCAACTATGACGTCACATTTTCATGAGTGAACCATTTTATTAAAAATATAATTCTTTTTCATTCTTTTTACTTTTAATTTATGTCACCATATTTTACACAAAAATTCCCATTAACTAAACAAATATCCTTGTTAAATGTATTATAAAAAATACACCTTTTATTTTTATTTCAAACATGACGTCATATTTATTTTCTTTTAAATTATTTTATTATACTTTTTCGCGTGGAAGTTTTCTATTAAAAATTCATTGCCGCTGAAAAATTATTATTCCAATTTTTTATTTTCTTGGCAACAGGAAAGGAAAATGGTTAAATTTTATCTGAAAAATGCCTATTGATTTTGTATGAAAAATAATTAAATTTTCAATTATTAAGGAAAATATTTGAATAAAATAAATAAAAATTACCCTATTATTTAATCCGGACTTCTAACTTTACGTCTGCAAAATTTCAAAGCAATCGGTTCAGTAGTTACTGCGTGAAAGCGGAACAAACAAACAAACTCACTTTCCGATTTATAATATTAGTAAGGATTATTAACAAAACATTATTTATTTATTTTTATTTCCTTTTTAAAGTAATAGAAAACAATTAAATATATATATATATATGTAATTGATATTTTAAAATGAAGTTTTCGCCAAATTGGCGTAAAAAAGGGGAAAAAATGCACAAATGTGGTGCACATAAGGCATTTGTGCCAAGTTTGTTTTAATTAGCCATTTCTTCTTCAATTTTCTTCATATTTTTCCTGTGTTAGATAATATTTAAAATGATATTGGACTAATCTTCGATAATTGAGCAGCGAGAAATAGCATATTTACTATATTATTGAAAGTTTTATTGGCACAGGTATTATATATCACCGAGGTAACTAATACACTTTAAATTGGCATTATTTTGTCTGAGATATATTAACCCCACTACTAATATTTATTTATAAATAAAATGCTTATTTACTTTATAAATTGTATAAATTGTTTTGTTATATGCTTATTAATTAAACTTTTTTTCATAAATTTTTATTACTATTTAAATAATACAAAATAATTTAAATATACACATGTAACTGGTATTCGAAAACAATGTTTCCGCCAAATTAGCATAAAAAATTATCGCGCCAAACTCGGCGCATATGACATCTTTGCCTTTTTTTTATGTATTAAGGAGATTTCTAAATCATCAACGAGGTCATAGAAAATTTGTCGGATTATTTTATTTGAGATTATTAAATTTATGGTTTTGTGAAACAAACGAAGAAAAAAAAATTACTATTGATGCAACTACAGAATTAACGACTGCTTGGCGTTATTTTTTAAAAAAATCGAAAAGGCGATTTTTTAATTATTTGTTTACTTTTTTGTTTACATTATTATAAAAAAATTTCCATTTGTATATACGCATCAACTTGGCGCGTTTTTTTAAATCTGACATCAGTTTGACAAACACTGCGTTTTCAAATACCAGTTACATGTTATATTATTTTTAATTATTTTCTATTATTTTAAAAAGGAAACAATAATAAATAAGTGAAGTTTAATTAATAATTATAGAACAAAACAATAAAGAAAGAAAAAAATAAAGAAAAGTAAAGAAACAAAGTTTATTAGTAAATAAACAACAACAACCAGATTACCACGCAATCCATAAAATCACAATTTTGTTGCAATCGCACCAACGTGATCCATACATGACACCTGCCCAAAATATTATTGGCTATATTATTATTTATATATATTTTTTTATTATCTACTACAGTAAAACCCCGATAATTCGTCTTAATTGGGACCAGACCCAATCCGGATTATCCGGAGAATTAGAAAAAAAATGAAATAAAATAAAACATACTTACATAAAATCACCTTTATGTTAAATTTATTGAATATTTACAGACAGTAAAAATGTTTACTTTGCTTAATTCTTCAGAAAAGATGTCAGAAAAAGTTTTTTTTTAATTCAGAATAAGACGATTGAACAAGTTAATGTTATGGAAATTAGCCAATCGCTTCTCAAACTTAAAAAAAAAAAATGACCAAAACCGATCCGGATTATCCGGAGATCCGGATCAACTTGGTCCGAATTAGCGGGGTTCTACTGTACTTGATTATCCCATCGACCAAAAAACTGCCGCCAAAATAAAAGATTAAATGTCATAATGGATGATCGTAAATGCCACATTCATTTGAAATTAAACATGTTACATGCGTTTGTTACGTCATTAACTACTTTTTAATTCGACGTTTTATTTGTATTTCTATTAATATTTTAGTAATTTATTGATTCTTTGGTTATTTAAAATAACAGTTATATTCGTTTGTATAATATGGTGAACCGTTTTGCAATATGTATAATTTGGCGAAATTGATCTACGGAATAATAAAGTAGTACCTATTATAAAATGAACAATGCTTACTTAAAAGGCGATTAAATAAACAATTAAAGATGTCAAAATTTTATTTTATTTAAAATCTTAGTACTTTCGAACCTTTTCCTACCAGGTCCTTCCTCAGAGAATATTTTCATTAATAAATACAAATATGAGATTTTGTTTTATTAATGAAAATATTCTCTGAGGAAGAACCTGCTTGGAAAAGGTTCGAAAGCCCTATCAACAGAATTTTATCAAAAATTAACTATTAAATACTACTTCATTACCCCGTCGAACAAAAAAAAAAAAAAAACTATCGCCAAGATATAAGATTAAATGCCAATAATAGATGATTGTAAACTTCACTTTCATTTGACAATAAACACGAAATAAGTCTGATACATTTGTAACAAATCGTTATAACCAATACTAATGTTTGACGCCAAAAATCATAATGGAATTGATTACAAGCTGAAGGTTTATTTTTCTACAAAATTTAGCATCAAGATTATTCCCGATTTAACAGCTACATGTTTGCAACAGCAGGGCTGCAACAGGCGACTATTTTTTAACTCTAACTGGCACCACTTTCTTTAAACAGAAATCCTTAACATACACTTTGACAACACTTGCAAGAAAAATTTATTTTGAAATTTATATTAGAAAAATAGTGGTGCGAACGGAATATAAAAATAGTCGCCTGTTGCAACCCTGCAACTGGTTTAAAAAAATGAACAGGCAGTGAAACTGATGTAATTTTAATTTTACCCAAATAATTCAGCTTTAAAACACACCTTTTATGCTTCATTGTTCTAATAAATATATAAGTTAAGCACTCTTTTTTACATTTTTTTGCTATATACTTTGCTGGAACAGACCAAGGTAGATAGAAAACTGTAGTAGAGTTGCCAAAAGAGGACGGTTATTAAAAAATGTAATGCAACACGTAATGGGATTGTATTTAGGCTACCAGATCTGCACATAGTGCAAGTTCAGATTCGGGAGTTTAAGAACTAACAAATGATAATGTGCTATTTGAAAATTAATAGAGTTTGATAATCATTGCAATGCTTTCTGACAAAATAATATGATGAGTAGGGAACATTTTGATTCCTGCTCTCACAACGATCTCATTTTCATATAAAACTCTACTATAAATGATCAAATAAGAGAGATAGTACTTAATTACCCAAATTTTGTCCAAGGCATACAATAGTGCAATATCGCAATGACATTGGCACTTGCTTCGTTTTCAGCATTGCGGAAGGACATTCCAGGTGATGGTCTACACTGCTTTAAAAAAGAAATTTCAGATCACCATTTTGTTTGAGTCAAGATTTGTTTGGAAAAATGGACCAGCGCAGCGGGCATAGCCTGCTAGTATAACAATATATAAAAACTTGGAGAGTCAGCCTATTGCACGCTAATGCTCTCCAACCCCCGTGCATACCAAAGCAATTCGTATTGGAACCGCTACGCTATCTTAGATCGCTTCGTTCGCTCGCCACTATTTGAATCAATTCCAGTCAGAAGGAATATTATCATAAACCATATTAACATATGAAATTTACAAATGCATTTTAATCTATATAAAAATAATGAAAAGACTTTGTTTCAAATACAAGTAAAAGCGCATTTCTTTGCCTATAATATTAGACAGTACGCATTAATTCATTAAAAACTCTTTGAAAAATATTACGGAAACACCAATACTGTCACTATTGAAATGAAAACAAAACGTTTTCTTCTGTGTCTCACAAACAATCTTAATCAGAAAGCTGATTCGCGGAATGCCCACATCACCGTAAAATGAGTAAAGGTCATTACTACTTATAGATAGATCAGACGATCTACCATTTAAATAAAGATTATCTCTGGATTTTGATTTGCAGAACGAGTCGAGTAATGTGACCGTAAATTAACCACTGAGAATCGTCGCTGTCATTTTTGACAAATGGCAAGCTATAAATTCTGCCTTATTTTGGGGCAAAGTAAGATGTACATAGGTATATAGATAAATATTTATTTCATCTGTGACAAAAGAAAAAAATTCTATTGCAAATTTTCATCTCTTCCAAGTAATGATATTATTATTTAACAAAATATTTTCACATAATAAAATATCAAAGATTTATAATATAAGAAGTAAGAAAGTTTGACTTGGGAACAAAAAATGACCTCGGATTTCTTTTTCCCAAATGTATTCTTCAGATACCATAGCTCTTAGATTCCGAATGCTATTCAGGAAAAATTACATTCTGCAGGTATTTTCTTAGAGTAAATAAAAAAGAATAATTCAAAACGAAAAGTTATTATCTATAATAAATCGTATAATGCCTTATATCTACAATGTTAACGTAATGCAAGTGCAAAAGGCAATATCCCATCATGGGAGAAAATATTTTAAGATCATATTGTATCATTATATTGGTTATTGCTAAGGTTCCTTTGCTCCATCTTTGCTACTTCACTGATAAAATTGGGTTTAACAAACTTTCTGTTTCACGAAACGTTGCAAAAAATATTGAATATAATACTCATTCACAAAGCAAAAAAAGGAATATTTGAAATCTAAAACCTACTTTGAATACCAAAAATCTAATAATGTACGAGGGACGCTTAAAAGTTCCTGGCTTTGATTACTTATAGCTAAAATAGAAAAACAAAATAAAGCTCATTTAAAAATTTAAAATCTTATCATGTAAATCTAATAATATCAAGTGTTTCTGATGATTGAAATTTTTTTTTGTTGTTGTTGTTGTGGGTGAAAGCTGCGATGGCAGAGGGACAAGAAAATTTCGCGTTTTTTGGAGTTATGTGTCGTCATGAAGGTTTTGTTCCTACATGAGAAGTCAGCTAAGCCATTTTTGACATTTTCTAAACTGAACAGCATATTTTTGGCTAGGTTAGTGACTGAAAAAGAAACCTGGCTCTATATCTATGATCTGAAAAACAAGGAACAGCCTAAATAATGACATCATAGTTGGTCGCCGTAGTAGAAGAAATTCCCTCAAAGAAATCGGCCAAAATGATCATGGAGTCAGTTTTCTGGGACAAAGGCGGTATTCTGTAGGTGAATTACCTACCCCAAAGATGCAGTATCAATAGACATCAATATACAAATCTGTTGGACCAGTTAAAAAACCTCATCAATATAAATGCCGAGGGAATTAACCAAAAGGATATTTTTGTTACATGATAA
>CAXHSM010000194.1:0-104000 GCA_964019185.1 Maratus speculifer | reverse complement strand
TGCACTCCCACACATTATGAGGGAGTGACCTTTGTGATAATGGCATTCTAGCTTTTTGTGAGATCGTGACGTCAATGATTTAATATTGTATAGCGTGAACGCGATATCTATTTTCTCTTTTACTTTAACTTTCTAGAGCGTGTGTGTCTTCCTCGGTTTCTACAGTTAAGTCGTGGTTAGAAGTAATATGTAAATTTGTAGTATCTCAGTTTGCAGCATATAAAAGCTTGGAGTTTGAGTGTGTGAGTGTGTCTAGCGGCGTTAGCCAACTAGTGGTGTCTAGCGGCGCAAGCTAGCTAGGTGGTGATGACAAGCAGTGGATTGATCTAGATCGGGTGATTAAGTATTATTATTATCAAGTTATTATTGAGCCTCCAGTGAGTTAGCCAGGAGTTTTGCTGTGAACCGCCAGCAGCATTTGCCGACTTAGTTCATTTAGAGCGGAGCGATTCGAGAAGTTTGCCGTTGGTAAGAGGTAATAATTATTTACGTTGAGTATTTCAAAGTTAATAAAGAGTGCTATACATGCCACGGGCTGTTTAATAAAGTTTTATCTAGCAGTTTATCTGAAGCTTACGCGAGAAATTGATTCGAAGTGCCTCGATTGAGGCTAGTGCCGGAGCTGTGAGTATGAGTTTAATCTTTTAGTATTGTTACTAGTTATTAAAATTAAAGAACGAAAAGCTCCACTTTCCTTGAACCCTAACCGTTTAAATAAACTGGTTGTATCTTATATCACGAGTCATGTATGCATTCAACACCCACCAGAACACCCCCAACGGGCAACCGTCCGTTACAACATGTCCAATTTTGCGACTATCAAATTGAAGACTCTGGGCTGTCATTTGATCAATCATCCTTCCCACTCATTAGACTAAGCTCTTTCAGACTATTTTCTGTCTCATATTTTGAAGAAACACCTTAAAGGTTATCATTTTGAGGACACTGAATATGTAAAATTGACTTTTTAGAGCTGGTTTCGGAACCAACTAAAGAACTTTTATTTGACAGGACTACAACAAGGACGGTAAAGTTACAACAACGATGTAACAAGAGATCAGTCTCATGAGATAACACGTCGAATAAGTACTTATTTTTTTTAACTTTAGCTATTTTCTTTCTAGTCTAACCCAGGAACTTTTCATCGCCCTCTGAAAACGTTCCTATTAAAAACATATGACAAATAAAAATCCTCTTGAAGAAAATTTCAAATAACTTGGATAAATATATCACTTAAAATTGCTTCAAACTTTCATAAAAAGGCCTTTTCTTCAGTAATTTGTTTCGAATGAGAGAATTAGGAACAGCAGAAGCAACAAATGTATGTATAACTTATATTAAGTATTACTCTTTTATTAAATCTCATTTTTGTCTGTCTCGAATGTGACATATTATCAGAAGAAACAAAATTCGCCTGCTACACAGGTAAGTTTCTCTAAATAAACATTGAATCAAATGAAATATTTCGGTGAATTTGTTTCTGTGATTTAAAGCAATATGGAATTTAACATGGAATGTCCTTTCGCTTTACTAAAAAAAAGGTAAAAATGTAATTGCGCTGATAAATTTTTAATGTATAAAAAACAAGATGTTAACAGCATTTCAAACTTTGCAAATGCGTCCGTAATATAATTGGTTTTACAAATATTCAGATCTTGATGAAATAGCTATTGCACTCTTATGCAAAAATGTATGAATACAAAATTTAATACGATTATTTGTATTTAATTCACTAATACTGAAATAGTATGACTTCATCTTAAATAGGACATGATTTACCATGACAAACCTAGAATCATTGCCTATCTTTGAATTAATTACGCATGATAGGATTTATTAGAATAAAGGAAAGTTTTATTAATATCATTTTAAGTTCTCATTAGATTTTCATAAAATTTAAATGACTCGACAAAATTCTGCAACAATTATATGCATTAAATTTAAAACCATTTGGTTGAGTAGCTTTTGCGCTGTTAAATGTGGACAGACGGACAGACCAGACGACGAATATAACTTATACATATTTATATAAATACAACAGTTCCCCATACACCATAATGTAACAGATACTTTTAAGTGTTCCTGAAAATAAACAATGAATGTTACACATCTTATTTTCGATGTCAAACATAGTATAGTAAATATCAATAGCACATACGAAAGATATCCAACTATATTAACGAAGGTTAAGAGTTCGAACAGACAGGTAAACCGAATTCATAAACACTTTCATTGATGTTAAAAAATGTTAAAAACGCATAATTAATTGGAATTTGATTTTTAAAAAGTTACAGCAAGGAACGGAATCATACTTGAATATTTTTGTATTGCCTTTTATTTTACCTGCTATCTTTATATACTAGCCACTACTTAGCAAAAATTTAATTAAGACTAAAACACGCTTAAATATAGTGAAATCACACTTCCAAATATTATATTTTAAAGACGGTGCATGTTTTTGTTCACGTTCTTTGTTATATATGTAATAAATCTACTCATGGAATTAGCCTTCAGGTTCTATTATTTTCAAAGAAAGTATATGAAGATGCATTAGATTTTATCGTTTTTACATTACATATATCAGTAAAAAATATATTAAATGTGATATTTTTAGATGTATCTAAAACTTTTAAAGCAGTCTAGTGTAATACACACTTGAAATTCTAAAAAAATATGTAATTGGGAAAAAATATTCATATTTAAAAAAGTAATAAAGATTTTTAAAAATTAAAATTTTCTCAGTTTTTTTTATTTTAATTAAATATGTAGTTTTATTTTTTTCTTAGAAAATTACTTTTAGTTTACATTGAAATACAATAAGTTCATTATTTGAACTATATTTTTTTAAATAAAAAAGAATATTCGAAAACGTAAACTGTGTCCTTAAATTCGGTAATCTATTCCTTTCTAAATTTTATACATATAATGCCAAAAGATTTTTTAAAGTAAGATAAAAGTTTCTAAAATTGTAGTTAACAAAGAAATAAAGTGGAATTTTTGTGAATATTTTATATCTATACATGTAAGAAAAAAACGATTTTTTTTTTTTTTTTTTTTTTTTACAATGAGGGAAAATATTAATATTAACATTAAAAACAGAAATTGACTTTCCCTACGCCGAGGAAAAATGTTTATAAAAACTTCTCCCTGATTTAGCTAAATGGCATTCGTTAATAAAATATTTTCAAATAATATAACTCGCATGTAACTTAGGAAATAAGAAAACTTAACTTGGGCACAGAAAATAAGCTGAAATACCTTTTGTCCCTAAGGAGTTACTTCTCCCGATATCATGATTATTAGGATCCAAAATTATATTCAGGAAAAATACAGCTTCCAGGCATTTTTTCATCGTAAATAAAAACTAAGAATAATTCAAAGCAGAAAGTTACGATCTCCTATATCTAAGATATTAAAAGTAACACAGACACAAAGGATAATGCCACATTGTAAAAGGAGAGCGTTTTGGGGCATTTTGTCTGGCTATTTGGGTGTTTGCTGGTTCTCTTTCTGCCTTTTTTGCTTCCATTGATAAAATTGGATTTTTCATATGTGCTGTTTTGTGATATATTACAACTTATGTATTAAGCTTACCAGAAAAGTGTGGAAATGACAAAAAAATGTATTTTTTTTCTTTACAATATTAAAATCTAATTGACTATTTGAATTTCTGAACTATCCCTTCCGAATATGAAACATTGGGTGAAAAAATAACGCTATTTTTTCGCATGGATCCGAGGATGTAAACTCATTGAATTTTAAAACTTGAAATATTTTCCGATGTATATATATATTTACACATGTTATATAATTATTGCTTAATTATATTATTATTTAATTATTATTCGAGTCTTATCGTCTGTTTACAGGATTACCTCTGGTGACTATGTCTCTATTTTATTTGCACCACTATTTAAAGAAAATTATAGTATATTTCTCTTGAAAATGTTGCCAAACAATGTATCAAAGATTTTTGTTTAGAGAAATTCGTAGTAACAGAATAAAAAAAAAAGTCGCATGTTGCATTTACTCGCCAAATGAAACATTTTCTCGCGATTGAACGCAATGCCGAGTGGCATCGAAAAACTTGCCCCGTCCGGAATACCAAAAATATTAAAAAAATTTTAAATCACAATGTTAGAATAAAAATATTATGCGTTCAAAAATCCTTTTAAAAATAATAAATGTAAAAGGCACAAATATTGTGTGTAATTAGCTGAATGCTTCAGAAAAGGTCAAAACCAAAACTTTTTTTTAAATCTTAAAACCAACGTGTGTCAACTCCATCATAACTCTGTCTTTGCTTTAATGAGTTGTTGAAAATTTAAGCTTCTTTTTTTACAAATAATTCCCATCTTTAAAAGTAATAAGCGTACAAAAGCTAACCAACAGGCTCCACCCTATAATGCACCAAGAAAACAACAACCCACAAGTAAACAAGATATTAGGAAAAATTTTAATTGCACACGATTTTAATTAAAACAACCAAGATATACAATACCAACTACCAAGATATGTGAAAATAATACACAGGTCGTCTCATGAAAATGTTAATTAGACGAGATTGTGATTATAGAAGAAAACATAGTAACCGAGATACATGCAAATATGACAATAGTTTGTATTTAATCATGAGAATAGAACCCACTATGAAGAAAAGTGAAAGAAAAACTAAGAAATGTGACCAAAAATCAAACGACAGTGGTGCACTTTACTATAACATCAAATGTTGGTAACAAGACAAATCGGAATATACGGTCAGCGGTAGCAAAGTTGACATAGCATCGTGCTCGTAGCCGAAATATCATGGGTTCGAAGCTAGCTAAAAATCGGTCATGTACGTAATGGCTCATAGTGCATGTAAACTCCGTCGTGGGTTCCAAGTCTCCCAAGTTTCCTGTGAAATATACCTCTAGTGGTGCCTAGTTAAATGAAGATCTCGTCACCTGATCAAGGTTTTAAATTAAGAAATCAAAGACAAACAATGACGACTCGTATCAGCTCTGTAGAAGAGTGAGCAGACCCCCCCCCCCCCGTCTTCACTTTTTTCTCCTTCATGTTTGTCGACAAATGTGCAAAATAAATAGCGATACATCCACAAAAGCCTAAATACAATCAGATAGATCTCCACATGAGGCAATCAAGCAGCTACCGCCCTCGCGACCAGGTATAAACACATTAAGCTAGCCAAACTGCCTGACAGGTAGAGGTCTGGACTACGATAGGAATATAATAATAACCCCTGAAATTTGCTTTCGTGTAGCCACAAAAAAAGAAACCACTAGGGAGCTAACAAACTGTTACACGCTTATTACCTATCGCTGTACTGGAAAAAAGCTATCCTTATTAGCCCCTTTGGGTCTTTATGGGCAGCATTGTCCAGGCTTTTTCGCTGTAGATCCAGTAGCTTAAACTATTTCCATAAGTCGAACACGACGCTTGTCTTTACATTGAAGTCTCTGGGAATCCGCAATTGATATCACCTATTTCCAGTCTTCCCTCAATTTGTCACCTCATTCCATTATCTAACAGCTGGATGTTACTTATATTTAATACTTTCCAACAAAGTTGAAAAGTGCTTATGCTTTCGGTTTGTCTGTCCGTCTGTCCACGCTCTAACTCTCGAAAATATGGTCAGATTGCCCTGAAATTTTTGGAAGTTACTGACGCTTATCCTAGCACGAACTCTATTTCAAATGAAGATTGTAGCATGATTAGTTTATTTACAGGACAGTCAAAAGTTTTCCGTAATATTACGGTCTATGAGAAAAAAAGTTTTAAATAAATTTAAAAGGTGTTATACCTTGTAAAACATATCGATTTTTAATTCTAAGTTTATCTGAAATGAAAGATGTACACATCAAAGCCAAGAAATTTGTCAGAATTGAAAGATGCCATAAAATGTGAAGTTGTACAAATTCCTTCTGCTATGTTACGTTCGTCATTGTTGTCAACAGTCTCACGCATGTGATGCATTATTTACTCTCCGTGAAGGTGGGCAGGTTGAACTCTGAAAATTCAAAAAAATGTTTTTTTTTCTCTTCTTACTTTATTGTCATTGGTCCTTTACAATGGTATTTTTTGCAAGTGTTTTACACCGACAATTTTCATCATAGATGTATCATTCCAGTGCCATTTAAGGTTTTGCTATGTGCTAGTGAATTTGCGCATGAAAAAAAAAGTCAGTGTTGCCATTCGAAAATTTCGATAATTTTTCACTGTAACCCTAGCCGTGAGAACTCTATTGTTTAAAATCATAACGATCTCGAGTGCATATTTTCAACTAAGTATATCTAGAATTTCGTATTGATTGTTTCAACGGTTAGGCCGCTGAAGGTTCATACATCAGGAAAGTTTTTTTTTTTTTTTTTTTTTTTTTTTTTACCACTCTGTATTTTAAACTTTAAACTAAATTTTTAGGTACAAAAAGTTTTGAAATTAGATTAAATTTGAAATTAGATTTTGATCATAAGGATCATAGAGGATAAACTCATGATCAATTATTAAGAGCTCTTAAAAATAACAAATATTATGATGTGCACACGGCATAAGCGCTTTTCATCCTGGATCATTATGTATGACCTTCCGAAAAGAGCATTTCTTTTAATGTTGCTGAAAAGGAAGTTATACTACAAGTTTGGGAATATTTTCAGGCAGCAATTGTAAGAGCTATTTCATTATTATCTCAAATTCTGACATTTATAACTTTCATTATTTATCAATTTGAATTGCATCCAAGAAATTTTAGAAAATCGCCGCTAGTTATTTATCAAAAGGGAATCACTTCTGTCTGTATTAATGACTTCCTACTTGTCGTTAAACAGCTCCCATTTGAGAATTATTCATCACATTTAGGTTATCTAAAAATGGATGGTGTTTTGAAGTCTCCCTCGCAACTATTAAATATGTCACATTAACTCTTCCATTTTAGATTAACTTGATAAGTGACAATACATAAGAGTTATAAATAATTAATTATTTTCGTATAGAATTTTCTCTGTGAAAATGCATCACATCTGTGAAATTGAAAAATATTATTTTTATCCTGGTAGTTTATATTTCACATTGCGTATTTGTTTCAAAGCCAACACAACCTTAACCCTTTGAGTTCTGATGGTTGAATTTTCTACCACTTACTTTTAATTCCTAAATGTCGAAAGGGCACCGGAATGTTCGACCAAATTTATTTGAAAAAGGTTTAATGCATTTTTCGTGTACATCATAAACCGAATTTTATTTTTTTTTTATTTATTTTTTTTTTTTTTTTTTTTGCAAAATACTGGTGTCAATGTCACATTTGGAATTCAGAGGAAATTTACCCACCAGAGCTCAAAGGGTTAAAGCAAAGTTTCTTACAAACTCAAAAGTATTATGAAACTGTAGTTATCTGGACTTATGCCAAATAATTGTTACCTAGGCGCAATTTGTGCCATCCAGGCACAACCCGTATATGAAAACTCGTGTAACTGGAACCATGATAAAAAAGTATTAAATTGTAAAATAACGAATCTGGAAAATTACTTTTGTTAAATAATGTAAATTTTTAAACTAACATAATTTTTATGACAAACTAAAAATAAAAAATACATTGTAGTGCTTATATACGCCTAATGGTGTCAGCTGAATATGGCCATAAAAGTTCATTGTTTTGCCATACAACGATATTGACTGTACGCCATATGTACTCATCTATATTGCCACACTTGTATTTCTCAAATTTTAGGACAAAAAGCATTACACGCAGAATATTTCCCCCAACTAGTAAATCATGCATGGATTTATTGAGTTATGGAATGTAACGCACAGATATTGCGATAGCAAATGTTCAACTAAAGAAATATATTGGAATTAATTGTATATTTACATATTCAAATTGCTTAATTCAAGATAATACACAGTTTTAGGATAAAAAAGAAACCCTTGAAAGCATTTTTCTTGCTTGAGCATAACGGTAAAGAAGCTTGTTGACAAGAAATTGACTTGACAAGAACAAGACTTGAGAAGAAGTTTGGTGACATCGAATGTTTTTCGACGCTTAGAAAGAAAACAGTGGAATGTGGTCGCCCAGTGGAGTGGTCTGTAATGACAGCTGCTGCGACGACGGATGCCAAGTTTGAAATTCTCGAGTAAGACGTCGATGTAACTGTAAATGTCAGTCTGCAGTTTTCTGAGAATTTTTAGAATTTTCGAGGTATGATTTTGGAGACTTCACAAGAGTTGCTCTATACATTTAGCTAACACATTTTATACATTATATTTTGATTGCATTCACACATTCCGCAGTGAAATATTATTTAGTAAACCTGCTCATTTTTCATACATTTTTTATCATTTTTTAATTCTAATTACAGGTTATTGTTCACAATGTTGTTTGTCATATTTTCTGAAAAGAACATTTTTTTAAAGAAATCTGCAAAATGTAAATAAAAAACTTGGCAATGTTTAGGAATATTTTTATAAAAACCTTAATTTCTGTACAAATGTATATGCTATTATCATTGACATGAACAAAGTGTACAATAAGCTGCTTAATCATAATCTGCAGTTTGAACGCTTTTACTACATTACTTTTGACGGGTGTTATCCAAAAGATATTCCTTTTTTTCAATTTCTTGAAATGTCTCTTATGGGACTTCGGGAAAGGTCTTCACGGAAATATATGACCTGTACTATTCTGTTTCTATACCTGGAGTTTTAAGATAATTCCTCGTATAATTTCCTAGAAATTTAACAAAACATGTAAAATCATAAGTAACCGGTCACTTTTGGCCTTATAGTGCATATCTTTATTAGATTAGCGCTGCACAATTAAAGAAATAAAGGAACAGAAATTCTTTACTTGGATAGATATTCTTGGATATACTTGGATACCAGTGTTCGACTCATGAAAAATATTCCAATTAATTGTACTTCAAAATTGAACAAAACTGTTGCAAGAACTTGGTTTATTATTACTAGTGTTACTGTTGCTGTAAATGTCACTAGCATAATCTCTATCACCATAAATCATATTTTCGTTTCCATCCATCATATTTCTTATAATAACTTATCTCTACATTTTTTTTTCTTTTTAATACTTTCCATAAAATTTGAAAAGTGTTTATGAATTCGGTTTGTCTGGCTGTCTATCCGCCTATCCGCTCTCTAACTCCCGTAAATATAGTCGGATTCCCCCAAAACTTTTGGACGTTATTAACGTTTATTCTAGTGAATCCTATTTTAAATGAAGTTTCTAGCACGATTAGTTTATTTAGAGGGACAATCAAAGTTTAACGTTACATTACGGCCTATAGAGACAAAACGTTTCAAATGAATTTTAAAGCTGTTACTCTCTGTCAAACATATTAAAATTCATATGCATTTACGAAGTGCAATAAAATATGCGGTGAAAAAATAGCTATTATTCATTTACAAGGCCACACAAAAGAATTCCATTACATAATGGTAAAGAATGGAATCGTGTGCGACATATTTTATTATATTAAACTATTTCATATATAATAAAATGGATATACATCGCTGAGACCTAATATAAGTTTTACAATACAGTCATGTATAATACGAAATGCATAGCATTTACAGGGACACACAAAAGATTTCAAATATTATATTTTTTCCGAATTACTGTACATATATATATATCCAATGATGCCTGATGGATTGATGATATGCATTTTAATTATGATATGTGATTTTAAGTTTCACTAAATCTATGCAAAATACATGGTGTGTATAATGCTATTGTTGATATACAGGGCTACACAAAAGAGCTCGCAAGTGTTACTAAATATGAGCGTAAATTACTTAAAGCTGTTTTTAAATAAGTTATCCAGTTTTACACTGCACTGCATTCCGTTCACTAAGAAATGTTTGTAGAATATGGATAAAATGATATACAGGACCACGCAAAGAATTGGGTACATGAATGCCCATGAATTATAATTACTGAGAATTTGATTTCAGTAGGGACACGGCTGAACAAAATTATTCAAGTGTGTTTCCATCTATCAGTATAAATTGCTGAAGAAGAATTTTCGACCTGCGAGACATTTTCTTGCTAAATTAAATTAGCTGCTAAACTAGTATATATATCAACCGACAGGTCAGATACAGGGCTGTTAAAAAGTATTAGAATACATATTTGCTATATACAGTAACTTTATTTTCCTAAATAACGAAATTTTGTTGAAGATTTGAAAGAAAAGAAAAATTCTTATAAAATGCTTCATAATGTATACTTCACCCAAGATTTTTTTTTAAATTCGTTTGCTTATTACTTTAGAAACTTTTAATGACTACAGTTTTTTCTCTTATTTTGTCAGGATGTCTCTAGTTTCTTTTCTTTTCCTTTTCAAATTCCTGGATTTTCTATCATTAAAATATCATTGCGTACATTATCAAGGGACATATTTCTTTTCGTTTTTCTCAATCAAGAATTTAAATAAGAATTAAAAAGATATTAATCTTGTACAAACAAATATTTAGAGTTCAAATTTTTTAAAAAAAATTTATTTTCTTATTGTATTTATCATTTTCTTCTGTCAACAATGAAATTTACTGACGATCCAAACGACTGGAGTACAGGAAACAGCAATTTTACTATACGTTCTTTCTATTCATATGACGCGGGCTAGTAGGTTATTTGAAAATTTGTAAAGAATATTTTTCTCTTTCGTCCAAAAATGAAAAAGAGTAAAATTCTTTAGAATTTCAGATATTCAATATTATTTTTTTAGAATTTGTTTGGGACAGTATCGCCGCATCTGACGGGTTTTTTATTCAAAAATTCTAAAGTCTCTTCAGAGAATTTGAACAATTATTTTTTTTCTTATTATAATGACAAAACGTTTAGTGTAAAACAGTTTAGTTATATAAGGAGTCTCCGAGTAGCAATCTACTTTATGTCCAGTCGTATGTTGGTGTGTCTAACATGCATTAATCCGTGATGTGAATACAGCCTTACTACAGCGCCTAGAAAAACATAGTGTGGAAAACGGCCACAAAATAGAGCTAAAAAATTGTATCCGATAAATATACGACAATGCTGTGACAATATTCTGATACGAGCGCCATCTGGTACTTCTTTTCAACGTAAACATTGTATGAGAGTTGAATTCAAAAAACGTTACGTTCCAAAGCTACGTAGATATATAAGGGAAACTGGGGCACATTGATACAGCTTTTTTCTAAGATTTTTTTTAGTGTCTAAAAATATGAAATTTCAAGTTATTTTTTCATGTGGTGTCAGAAAAACTTGTGTAGTGTGTTTTCATTTCAACGTGTGTAAAAATGTATAATCGTTGTTTTATATAGTATTTTTGCATGTAATTTAAAAATAAAAATAAAAAAAAAAGTCATTTGTATCAATGTGCCCCATCCTCGGGGCAAATTTTCCATCCTCGCAGAAAATAAAGTTTATAAACAGAAAATAAAATAAATAATTATGTTAAAATTTCTGTTTATAATATAATTATTCTTTTCTGTGTTGCAGCTTGTTTCTATGACTTTACCTTTCTCATCTCGAAAACACTTTTTTCTCTGGAAAATCGATATAAATTCAAGATTTGCCAGGCTGCCGTCATTTTCTTTTGTTACTTCTACAAACACTAGATGTTGGGTAAATTCGTATGTCTTCTGTTTGATAAAATACTATAAAATGTTCTGATATAAAAAATTAGAGCTATTTCACTTCAATAAAAACTAATATTAGAAATTTTTCTAATAAAATGGCAATAAAATGGTTGGCAATAAAATTTTGGCAATAAAATGGTTGGATAAGGAGTGTATGGTAAAAAAAGTAATAAAAGGTAAATAAAAAATGAACTAGAAAAGGATTTAGTTTGTATCAATGTGCCCCGATATAGACTGTATCAATTTGCCCCATACAGTCATTTTGAATAAAATGAATCTTAAATCCAACACTTCATAATTTACCTAACACTAAAGAATGAGGAACTGATAAAGAATAGTTTTACTTGCCAGGGAGAGTATTCTTTTCGGTTGAAAATACTGTAACAGTTGTATAATACCATCTCAATGGTACAACTCAAATTTACTTTTGACCAATAAAAATAATAAATCACCCGTCCCATATCATCAAATTACTGAATCATGCCAAGACTTTCTGTATGTAGTTGTGTACACCAGATTCACCTTTTGGAACTGTTTTGAAACTTCCTATAATGATCCTGTGAGCTGTAGAGGGGGTGTATCAGTATGCCCCATGTATCAATGTGCCCCAGTTCCCCTTAATATTTAAAATTTTATTTAAATCAAAAGAAACGTTTTCAAACAAAACTTAAATTTAAAAAAATAGAGAATTTCAACTGAAAAATATTGAAAGATTAATACATAGATTTAACCCCTTGGAGACGAGTGACACGTATACGTGCCACAAAAAGGCTTAAGAATCCTTGTTCATTCCCACCAGTAAAATTTTACTGTAAAATTTGGCTTATTTAATCGGAGTATTTTCTAGATTTAATAATGCACAAACTTGTGTTTTTAAAAATCGGTGACAAAAAATTAAAAATTTCGTTAAAGGCTCCCATCGCGAAGAGGTTAATTTTTAGAAAACGTTTAATACCAGATGGCACTCATATTGCATATTGTCACAGCATCATCATTGTTGGAGATTTATGGGATAGAAGTTTTTATCACTTTTTAAAGCATTATACGAATAGCCATTTCGTATAATATATCTTTTAGGCGCTGTAGCCTTACTACAGAAAAAATATTTGTGTTTGAAAGAAAAAATAAATTTTCAAAACTCAGGAGAGATTTGAATGGACGAGACTCGAAAACCCCGCCCACTGAAGATCGTACAGAAAAATAAATCGAATGAGAGACATGCTCCAAAGCCCTGGGCTTTGAGACAGACGGTAGAAAATTTAATGAAAAAGAGATTGAGAAATTGAATTTGGATTATAGTTACAGATATTTTGTGAGAAAATAAAGTAAAATTACTGTTAAGAGCTTTTTGAAGTGATATCGAAATTTCTTAATTAAAAAAACACTTAATTTGGCAATCCTGTGTGTGGAATGCCTTTGTGTGTTTCACTGGCATTTATGTCACTTTAAATCTAAGTTTTTAGTAAAGAATATTGTGAAATTCGAAAGCAGGTTTTAATTTATCATATGTACTCTGAAAAATAATAAAATTTTTAGAACACACATTACGATATAAACCAATTGCGTAATGATTTATTATCCACATCCATTAATGATAATTTCTAATGAAACAAAAAAAGCGATTTTACAAGTCGGGGGGACATTTCGAAGTTATATCTTCATATTACCTCAAAATTTGAAATTCATATCTTTCGTTATATATCGGCTTGAACTACTTCCTAGACATTTTATAAATTCGTTGCTTGATATTTATCAAAGGGAATCATTTCTGTCTGTCGTAATGACTTTCTCGTGGTCATTAAACTGCTCCCATTAGAGAATTATTGATCACATTTGGTTATCTAAAAATCGATTGCAGTTCAGATATTCTCTCAGGACATGCATAAAATCCACATAAGTGCTTTAATTTAACTTGATGTGCGTGTTATTTTAAAAATTGTGTGAAAAGTAGATTTACTTACAATTAAATTTTTATTCAAGAAAGTTTTTATTTACGTAAAACATGTAATTACGTAAAAAACATGCTGCGGTTTTTTAATCTGATATCTTTCAATTTCTTTCATTTACTTCAAAAGTAACCCAGACATAATTTTTATAGAAAAAGTGTAATATGTTAGTTATTTTAAGGTGGCTATGATCATAAAAAGTAAAATGCTATCTATTGCAGCCGTCTGGAGAAAAACAAATTCCTGAATTTTCGGTTTTTAAGCGATCATCACCCCTCAGCACTAAGCCACTCCCTGTTCAAAGAATTTTCAAACTTTATAAATATGCATGAATGTGTTTTTTAAAGCATGTTAGCTATCATCCTACCTAATGGACCGAGAAGCGGTTGCGCAGACAATCACCTCTTTGAGTTTACGGCAGAAATTCCAGAATTAGTTAAAGCTCAATACGCATATTAAAACATAATCGTATAAACAAGACATATCTTGGTGGAAAACATCTGAAAGCAAAATTTTAGCAATTGACTCTTAGGTTTACTATTGTGTTTTCTTGCACCGAAAAGTATGAAAACATGCAGTAATAGAAGCAGAAAAAGACAATCGTAAACGTACCATTCAACCGCTAAAATTGGATTTTCACGAGTTTTCAATGAAGATATGACTTCGCCGACCGATTGCGTTTTAATATGCGAATCGAGTTTACACTAATTCTGAAATTTTCCGTCGTGAACTCAATAAGATGATTGAGTGTCTATGCTGCCTTATCCCAGTCAATAAAGAATATTCTACATTTCTCCCTTTTTGATTTCTGCATCTTTTCTCTTCAAATAGCATTAAATTGTTTCTCATTTCAACAAAGTACGCATATTTTTTTTAATTTTGTTGTTGCGCCAGTACAAGATTCTCTCGTTAAGTTACCTTTCAAAATTCTTTCTCGTTATTTTTCCCTTCAATTTTGCTATCGGACTATTTCTAAAGCTTTTCTGCTCATTAAAAATAAAACCGAATCGCAATGTTTTTCTCAATACACACTGTCTGTTTTTGTCATTGGTTAGTTACCTTGTCATAATGCATATATTTGTATTTATACGCATTCACTATTGCTCTTTTTTGTTCAGTCTTTTTTTTTTTTTTTTTTTTTTTTTTTTTTTTTTATTTATCGGGGAAACACCAAACACTCTACTGTTGCTGTGATTATTTATTTTTTATTTGGTTGACAAATAGAATTATTGTACTGCCTTTTTTAGCAAATTATATTTTATAACAGTGATATGTTGCTGTTGAATTATTTATGCGATTTGATTTTACAAATACAACCTTTAGTCAGTGAATGTCTCATTGATAAAATGTTCTAGGGCTGCTTTGATTAAACAGTCGGCGACGTTTTATTAAAATGGAGATTTTTACTCGTCGATTACTATGAAAATATTACATAATCTGAGTATATATATATATATATATATATATATATATATATATATATATATATATATATATATATATATTGTCATGCTGCAACTCTCGTATTTATAAACTAATTTACGTATGACGTGTATACCATACAGGTGATATCATGTATTTGTAAGTCAGCTTCATCCGACATCTTACTTCAAATTGTGGCCATCAAACAAATTTTTCATTTTAAAATTCAAAAAAAGTTGCAAAAATAAAATTTTATAAAATCTAAAATTTTTTAAATGTTTGAAATATTTCAACGGACTTATTTGGTATTGATTGATTTAGATGTGAGTGCGCATGAGTACAAGACATACCGGGCGTGATTAAGTAAGCCACATAATCATAATCTGCAGTTTGAGTGCTTTTGCTACATTAGTTTTGACAGGGTTATTCAAAAGATATTCGTTCTTTTTCAACTTGTTGACAGTCCCCTATTGGATTTTGGAAAAAAGTCTTCTCGAAAATATCTGACCTGTACTATTTTGTTTATACATCTGGAGTTTCAGAGTCATTCCTCAAGTATATTTCTAGATATTTAACAAAACATCTGAAATCGCAAATGTCTTTTTTTTTTTTTTTTTTTTTTTTTTTTTTTTTTGTGGTGACTGTAATCACTTAAGTAAATATGGAACAATAACAGTTTGATTATATTTGCGGCTTTCGATAATAACCAGGTAAGGCACATTTTTAAAAAAAAATGAGATAATTTGGGAAAATGAAACTTTAAAAGAGTACTTTCATCTGCCATAGTACTGAAAAATGAAAATCGAATACTTTTCGTCATAGGGCAATTATAAATTTTCATTTAAAAATTGAAAAAAAATTAATTTTTTCTAAATTAATAAAAAACCTTTTTATATAATTATTTTGGCAAAAAAAAGAGGTTCTTATATCCTAATTGAATGTAGTGAAAATAATTAAGTTCTAATCTTTTTTAGAAAAGTAATGATAAAAAGACATTTGAAAACTTTAAACGTTAATTACTCAAAATATTAAAAAAGTGCCTTACCACGTTATTACCGGAAGCCGCAGATTCAAAAATATTTTGTGCAAATTATACGTGTTCTCTTATTCTTTTCTTCGCTTTTCTATATTGGTGATGCATACATTCACTAGTAGAGATTTTTTTTCAGAACCGCGTAATTTTATATTTAATGGGTTATTTGTATAATTATCCTAAATTATGATACTCATGGGCTTCATTTTATTCCAAATTAATAGAGAATTAATTCTTAGTTTATCTAATTATGTCAATTTTAAGAATAGCAGGTGCTCTCATTGATTCAATCAATAATAATATTCGGACCGAACTTGTCTTACCTGTATGCTATATTTCAAAATGCAGTAGCTGAGACGAAGTTTCTCTGTGTACTAATTAATAATTAATTCCCAATCACATCAAAATCTCGACGTTCTTACTTCAAGCCTTCCCTTCTTTAATGTTTGGTGCCCAACTTCAGTGAACCATTTTAAAGGTAGTGCATTACGCATGACGTTTTGAAATAAGAAATGCTTTTAAGGAGTGAGAGAGAATAGGTATGTATAATAGCCGTAAAGTTAAGATCAATTTTATAGAATACCGGAAAGAAAATTATTATTCATTTTCACACTGAAATCAGCACAAAAGACAGACTACAACTATACTACGGCTACACTAGACACTAGACAGACTACAGCTACACTAAGACAACTACAGTTTATATCAAAATATTTTTTTCTAGTCATAAGGAAACTCAGAACAAGAAAATTATTATTAATTGTTATTTGAAATAGTAGACATTGTTTAACAGCGTGGGTTTGAAGCAACCAGTTGAGAGTTTAAAAATTTAAACTGAATGTAAAAGTCTGGAAACCAGTTATTTCCGCTAAATAATTATATTGTTATTATTATTATTAGTAGTAGTAGTAATATCATTTTAATTGAAATTTCAGAAATTGGAAATTCAGAGTATCAATCAAATTTCTTAGAAGCGACTTTTCTAAAAACAAAATTAGAATTATAAAGAAACATTTAATGGTTCACCAGTTACAGGTCATGTTTCATGTTGCCAAAAGTATTGAAGGTGATAGAAAATTTCTGATATAGTATATACATACATACCTATAAATATATATATATATATATATATATTAATTGCCGTAATATAAATTCAAAATTTTATATGTACAGTCATAGGGGAAAATGGCATACTACAGCTCCTACTGATTCCGCAACAAATTATATTGAAAAAATTACAGCTACTAAACATTTGGAAATAATGTCTACTTTTAAATGGTGTACATCAAATTTCTTTAGAAGCCATCTGCATACAGAAACAAACCCAATTTTCATTTTTTAATTTTAATATCCATGTATGACAATATATTCTAAACCTTCGATTCAAATTTTGGCTAGCTATGAAACTTCAAGTCATTTGACTGAATTTGGATAAATTCTATAGATTATATACAGGGTTACACCAAAGTTTTCAACAACATCTATTTATTTGCAGAAATTTCTGAATGAAAATTTTGAAATGCGCTAGGCGTGTAGCAAAACTAATTTTTAGCATACTATGAGATATGTTTATATATCTGCACATCGTATATAGGGCTGAGAAAAATCGCATACTTTAATGACTATTCATAATAATACAAAAATCGAATTTTCAAATGCATTATGCGTTTTTCAAGTTGTTCATTCAGATTCGTCTTTCACCTTTTAAACTGAAAAGTTTTGATACATTATTCTGAATGTGTTGGTAATTGTTTGGTAATCGCATGATTCTGTACGCATGATTTTTCGTTCCTGTTTATTTATTGAAACAAAGATGATCTTACAATTCTGGGGAAATTTTCTAATAAGAATGTAAGTACTATCTTACTATTATCCAAGATTTGACGTTTTCATCTTTCATTATTTATTAATTTGAACAACAGCCAAGAAATTTTAGAAATTCCCTATTATATTTACATCAAAGGGATATCATTTCTGTCTGTCGTAACGACCTCCTTGTATTCTTAAATTGCTCCAATTTGAAATTTGTTAATCACATTTGGATACTTGAAAATAAATTATATTTCAAAATCTACCTTTTGAGTTAAAAATGACTTTATTAATTGCTTAATTTTACATCAATCTGTAATGTAATGTTATATAAGCAGCTAACATTAATGTAATTTTACTGTAAAATTATTTTCTCTGATAAATATGTTTTCTCTATACATTTTTTTTATGTGCGAAACATGATGAATATCTTATTTGACATCTTCTTAAGTAAGTTTTTAATTTTATATTTTAATCATGAAAGTTTGCTCTAATTTGAAATTCTAGCCATAAGCAACCACTGATATTTAAAAAGTCTTCATTAAAACTTCAGTTTTATAACTTTTGGGAACATTACTCCTAACATATGCTGTGAAAGTCACCCACCTGCAAATCAAAAATATGAAAACAATGAATTTTGCTTAGTAACCATTCGCAGTAGGTTGATTTGTTTAGTAGCGAGTTTGTTTACTGGCAAGTCCTTATTGGCCAATAAGAACCATCGCTTTAGTAGCCAGTGCGTACATTTATTTCATTTAATATTTAATTTTAAAAAGATATATGATCTGACAGTAAAGGATTAATATTTATGTATTAAAATAAATTATTAATTATTTAGTCAGTCAGTTATTGAATAAACTTGAGATTGTAATTTCAAATCTATTTAAAATTTTAAAATAAGTTAATAGCAAAGTTATAAACAGCATGCTTATATAGCTAACTAAATAAGTCCCAATCAGCTTAGGTACTTACGTAGCTAACTACATTAGTAATTTTATTATTATTATTATTGTTATTATTATTTGTCTAGAACTGAGATCTAACAATAATAAAATAGGTAAGCTGATTTACTAGCTAGAAGTTGTGAGAATCAAAAGATCGTAAACATGTTAAATGCCAAGTCAGTCACACTGAACTTTTCGTTTTGGCCGCATCAGTCGCCGGTGACTAACGGTGTAAAATGCGATAGAAAACTAAACAAAATTATATTATTTTAAGTAAATACTAAAATTTATTTAACTTTAATTTATTTACTTAACTTTTATTTATTACAAGATTATATCATTATGTAAACAGAAAATTCAGTGTCAGTCACCCGTGACTGACGTGGCACTCAAGTATTAAATTACTGGTGCAATGTGAATTTGGTTACATTCAAGATGAAGGGGGGAAAATGAGAAAAGTCAAATTAGAAAATCTTGCAACTGACCTGTTCTTTCCATTTTTATAATCACCAGATTTTCCAGTTTAATCGAACTGGCAAGTCCTTATTTTCATCTTTAAAGCTCAATTATCATTAAAGAAACGCTATAACGTTGAAATCTACAAAAATGGATTCCAAACAGAATATCATTTAAATATTTCATTTTTTTTTTTTTTTTTTTTTTTTTTTTTTTGAAATTCGCCTTAATTGTAAATTTTTAACATTGAAATATACCAAACTTGAAGCAACTGCTAAAACACTTTCATAAAAACAATTTATTTAAATTTTATCTTTATATATTATCTATAGAAATACAAAACAAAAAGTATATATAGTTTATTAACTATTTTTGGATAGCCACAATAATTTAATCACTTTTCATCAAATATTTTATCGCATGCTAAAAAAATGTATAAAATTTTATAATGATATTTTGCTTTGCCCTTTTTGAAAAGACTTCTTTCATGAAAGAACTTATATAAAATTCTATTTCCAATTATAAAATATTTTCCGAGGAAGTGGGACAATACCACTTATTTTAAAATTCATTTTAAAAAATTTGTTTTGAAAACAACAAGTTTTATCCAAAAAAAACTTTTACAGGAAGTTTAATAATATTTTTATATGTTACACTGCATACTTTAGAATTTACAATAGTTATTTTTTCGTTTTTTGCTTTCGCCATTCATATGAAAAATATTTTCTAAAGCCTTTAAGTGAAATAAAATTTAAAAAAATTTCGTTTGTGAAATCCATACGCCTTTAAATTCGCATTCATTTTTTCTTTCTTATTTAATTTTTGAAGAAGACAATGTATTTCAAAAAAATTTCCAGAATACCAATTGCATATTTTCATATTTCTCACACGAGTAAAAATAAATATATGATACAGATTTGCTACCTACAGCTTTTCAGTAGCTATTTGTAGACAAAACTTTTGATTGCTTCTATTTTTATTCAGAAATATTTCTAAGAATTATAATAAAATTTAAAAAAAAAGAACTTTTGGGGAAAATTTGCGAAAGTTTTAGGCTATATTTTCATCGTATAATGTTTCAGCCTTATCTTTTTAGGTTTTGTAAGAATTCAGAAAAAATGGAGTATAATATTTTAAATGTATTTCGTTATTAACAAACAAAATATAAATTTTGAAAATTTATAATCTTGAAATAGGAAATAGAATTTATTTAAGGTAACTGATAGTAATAAGATCACTTTTATTTTAAACTAGAATTGTTTTAAATTTGAGAAAGCTTATTAAAAAAATCAAAAACACGCTGCTATCAGTTAACTTTTAAGTTTTTAAACTTATATTTGTCTTCGCTGTAGATTTTTCCTTTTTAAATTTGTAATTTCACAAAAAAATACTTTTTTTTAAGATAACATGGCCAGAAAAAAATATTCTATCACTTTTCTCTTCTTCTTAATAAAATTATTTCTAATAAAGTTTACTTGATTTAGATATAAAGAGCAATGAAAAAAATATATAATTTTATTATTATCATCAATTGATTTTTTAATGAATGGAATGTAAATAAAAGAATTTTGAAAGAACGAAATTAAATTTCTAAACTGATGACAAAAAATTACAGCGGTAAAGAAATTAAAAACTACATCAGTATTCCCTATAATTCCCTATGTAAAAGGTGGGATAAAGTCGCTTCCTTCAAATTCATTTTTAAAATCATGAATTGAAAGTAATAAAAAATCATCCAAAATGGCTATTAGGACAAGTTTCACAATATTTTATTGACAATTAGTAAATCGGGCCCGTGATGAATGACAATTAAATGACTTCAAATTAGTATGATTTTATACTTTTAACTCCATTTTTTCTGAATTTATATTTTTTAATGAAAAAAACCGCGAGAAAATATTGAATTAAAAGTATATGCTAATTTATTTTCTACATAATTTGATTTTTGGAATCTATTCATACCGAAAGCGAGTGAAATCGCGACGAGGCATTCAGTTTTTTACAGATTTCGTTGAAATTTTCACGTAATTTATTTCGTAAAAAATATTTACGAAATATTTACGGGTGGTAATATTTTCGTAAAAAATATCACCGTACCGCCCTAATGTTTCAAAATTTTTGTAGCTGATGTATATTTGGTCTGTTGAGAAGCTCTAAAAGGATAGTCTTAAGTATGAACGTTAAGTTACTTTAGCATCAAAAAAATATTGTCTCAGTGACGCGCGAACTGACCTGCGTTAGCCAGTGTATTTGAAAAGTTTAAAATTCATATTTTTAAAACCGATTGCACCATCGATTAAAAGAATATTTCAGTTTTAAGAGCTTCTTGTTTGTCGGTATTTCTAAAATTGCGCTCTGGAGAGGCGAAACCGCTACGAAATACTCAAGGTTTTATTGATTTCGGTGACATTTCACACATTTTATTTATTTATTTATTTATTTAATACTTCTGCCCATCTGAATTTTGGTCTTTTGAGATGCTCTAAAAAATATTGTGGTAAAATACGAAAGTTTAGTTACTTTTATCACTTTATTTTATCATGTAATTGCAATTCATTCTGACCAATGTAATGAAGAGTACTTCTTTTCGTATGAAATTGAACTAAAATGAAACCATTCACATGTAAATATTCTAGAACAAGAATTTTTTCTTCTTCATCTTTGGTATCAATAATTAAACCTTCAAAGCACCAATCAATCAATTTAGATTTGAAATTTCCCTTTACTGATACATCCAAAAGTTGTAATCTATGTGTGCAGCGAAGGGAGATTGTTAACAGCATTTCTCCATGTTTTTTGGCATTCTTAATTAACCTCTTTTTATATTGAAAAAAAATCGAAAAATAATGTTTAGATATATCCATAACTCTTTATTACTTCATAGTTTTAAATGCTCAATGGTGCCTTAACTTTTCTATTCAATGGCACCATTTTCACATTTAAACAAGCATTGCAACTATTTACTCAATTCGGCTTAAGAATTTGAACAAAACAAAGCTTATAAACTAAAGCTAACATATTTCATTAAGTATTGAACCATAAATTAAAATTTTAGACATACAAAGTTGTTAATGAAATCTTACAATTTTATTTTCTTAAGTTTAGATGCAAGAAGGAAAAAAATACGTACCTGGCTTAGATAGTACTGTGCATACAAAATGGTGGAACTTTGTATACATATTGAATTGAAGCAGTAGTAATGTGCTACCATATGCATTTAAAAAAATAATTTATATGAAGGAAAATATTCATAATTTTCAGAGATGACTCCAGTTCAACCCCCCCCCCTCCCTCCTAAATAGCAAAAAACAATGATTTAAAAAAAAAACAAGTGAATCACAAATTGAGCTATAGATCAAGAAATGCTGTACGAATGCCGTGTCTTTTCGATACTGGGCACAGCATTGGAACATTGCCACAGTTGTAGACCGCTTCCAAATTCGCGGTTATCGTGCTGAGCATGGATTGCATTGCTATGTGCTCTCAAGCCAAAAAACACCGATGCCTCTGACTAGGATGGGCACATCAACACGTTACGATTAGTAACAAATCACATTTTCCGATATTCGTTTAATACCTATTAAAACGAGTGTCGTATGACGCTTAGATAATTCTAGCTTCCATATGCAATATCCACCATCATACTCATTGATTGTCATATGTGTTGAACAGAGTCCTGCATCGAGTCGGGTAATCTGATAAAAGTCTCTTTCAGATATAAAACTATTTTGGACATAAAACAAATCGTTGTATGTTTTCTTTAAAATATTCCTAAGGAATCATATTCAATTATAATCTGTTATAAAAATCGGTTTTTGACACTTGAAAAGGTGCCTGGCCCCTTAATACTTTAGACTTTCGATTTTATAAGATCTACATTTTATAAGATGGTTGTTATTTTAAAGAAGTCCTCCTAGAACTTCCAAACAATAAAAATTTCTATAGAATCATGAAATTCAACAATTAAATGCCTACTCTGATTTCAGCTATATTAAAAATTAAGCGACTAAAATCAAGCGATTTATCAATAAATACAACTCTTTGTGAAAGGAGTTTTATAGAATGGAAATTCACAATTGTGGATAAATGGCGTAGTATGAATTCATTATATTTGAATTATTTTGTCTCTGAGTCATAAAAATATTACAATAGTATATTTAAAGAAATGGTAAAAAAATTTAAAAAAATAATAAATGATTATATGTTTTGTAAATGAGACTTTCTTCAACAAAGTAATGTGAGCTACAATTAATGATTTTCTAACATATTTAAGTACATTTACATATTTACTAACTTTGTCCGCTCATTACAATAGCTATTTATTATATTGATAGTGATTTTAATTATAAGTTGATATTATAAAGATATTTTTTTTAATTATTAGAGGGAATTATCTCTACCAGGTACCGCCCGCATAAATGGTTATATGTTAGATAGGTAGAACATTGGCACTACAAGCCAAGATATTCAGGTTCGAGTCTGTGCATTTTTTCGCTATGTTGGAATAAATCTGAACTGTGATACTCTAACAATGAATGTGATTTATCGAGTTGAATATTCTTTTCTCTCTCACTAATCCTAATAGTTCTTGGAACCTAGAGATTTTACACGGTATCCTCAAATTCCATGTGATAAATATTTAGAACCACTAATCTACATCTGTTTTGAAAATTAAAAAAAATTAAATGAAATATGACTGCGTCAGTCAATGTATGTATTTTTAAAATCCATAAATAAAATCACATAAATTACTGCAAATAATACAATTATATCCCTACAGTTTCGGACTATTTAAAACATTTGTATCCTCAGTGATAGCTTTCGGCGAAACAAACACTGTCTTATCTGTACAGATCTAGATTCAGCTTGGTAGGGAGGCTTATTAATTGGTTTGCGCTCAACAAGCCCCTCTCAGCAAGTTCCATTTACCATCATCACGAAGCCCCAGACAGAATTCAGGACCTTCATTAGCCGAGCTGTTATTTTGTTCTGTTTTATTTGTATAATATTTACATTATATCAAATATCATTATTTAAATACAGTGTAATAAGTCCTTTTATAACTAACAATAAATTTTGTTTCTTGGCTGTTACCAATCAGTAAAATGCTGTGTCAGTGATCATTCCTTTTTTTTAGTTCATACTATTTGAGGTACTACTTTCTTCAAAGCTACATCAAACGGTTAAAGTACATAAATTTTGGTTTCTAAAAATATAAATTATTTAAAATGACTCACATTCTGGCTATAACTTCATTATTTAATAATAAAAAACATTTTTTTCAAACTATTTAAAGCCTTGATTATGGCGCAGTCGAAACCCATTTTTGTTTCAATGTTTTCGTGGCCATAATCAAGGTGTTGAAATTGTGTATTGAATTTAATCCAAATAAACATGAATTTACTTAATAAATTGGTCTATTTTAGGTGTTTTTATTGATGAATATCTAGAACTTCTGCATGAGCATACAGTATATACATCAATCTTCGAATGGAAACGGAATGAAAGCTTCGAAGATCAGTTTACAAATTTCGTGAATGTTGTAAAAAGCCAAAAGCAATATCGAGTTATATTCTTCTTAGATTTCCTCAGTTCTGAAATATTTATAAAACAGGTAAACTTATATAAATCTATACTATCCTTGGAAAAATTTTCTGTAAAAGATTTCTCACGTCTTGCATTCGATAATATTGGAAATTTTATTTACTTAAAAGGCGCACAGTTAACGGAGTAAATAAGTATCCAAGACGAGAATCGAATCTGATTCTTCAGTATAGCGCACCAACGTTCTACCAGCTGATAAATATGGAACGCTACCCAGCCTGGTACTTCTCGCTATCTCACTATCACTGTAACTTCTCACAAATGACTCGCCGAAATATTCCATCTTGTGCTGTGGTTGTAGCCATGGATGAATGAGATAGATGGAGGGGAAGTAAGCCTCAAAAAAGGTTTGCAATATGAAATCATTTATCGCTCAAATTTTAATAGTCCAAACAAAAAGACATGGAATGGATTTTGAGTTATAAGACGAATTGAAAAAAATGAATTACAACTGAAGCATATTTTAAGAAGAAAATAGCAAATTTTTAAAATGGTCTTTGTTCTATTATTATTTAATAAAATAAATGTTCACTTTTAAAATAAAAGAAATTGGTAAATTAGCAATAATTAAATGTCAAATTGAAATTAAATAAGATATTGTAAACATTTGATACGAACTAAAAATTGTATTACTAAAAGTTTCGTAAGTTAATGTAGTTTTAAATATTTTATAACGTAGATGAAAAATTTTTATGACTTAATAATTACATGTAAATAAATATTTAAAATATAATGATGAAAACATTCTTTTAAAATCATGTATGAAAACTTAAGTAATAAATATTAATCTAAAATATAGATTTCTGACTGCAAACGATTTTAAGATACTAACAAAAGAATGTTATATTTTCAAGCAAAACTTTAAAAGAATTTTCTATATTGATATTTAAAACACGTATGATAAAATAATTGATAAATTCTTACGCGATTACGTGATAAATTCTGAAGCGATAAATTAGTTGTTTTTTAAAAAAGAGAGAAAAAAAATACGAGTTCAAACCTGTTTCATTTGACAGGAGTATCAAAGTACATGATTTTGTTGGGACTTAATTGTACTTAATGTAGGGTTACTTTTTTAGCATCACCACCAGACATAATACTTCCACTCCACCTATCTTATTCTCCATGGGATGTAGACTTGCTATCATACGATAGTGAGAAGTACTTAGCGTATCGTTCCAAGTGTTCAATTGGTTGAACGTCGGTGCGTTATACCGATGACCCGGGTTCGACTTCTGGCTTGGATAATGATTCACTCTGCTCTGTTCGCTTTGTGTCTTTTAAGCAAATAAAATCTCAAATATTGTAGATAAACTTATTTACAACTTTATTCTCCATATATATATATACTAAGGGAGCATGACCATTTTTCGAAATGAAAAATAAGCACTTCTTAAAGATTTTTTTATGCTTTCATTTACTATCTCTTTCATTGATTTTAGATGAAGCAACTCGAAAAAAATCTCTGCTACACTCTACACATTGTGCAGCATCGGAAAAAAAAAACGAGCTCATTCGTGCATCGTGTAATAAGAATCTTTTTAATTTCTACATGAGTTTATTTTTTTAAAAAACGACTTCAAGAGAACATTTTGACGAGCTAGAAACAAATTCAAATTTTTGAAAGCAAAAAACCCACATGCTCTTTAAACAGAAAAGTCCGCTGAAAATCACAGTATTTTGTATTTAAGAACGAGGAAGATATCCGTAATTTTTTTACATAAAAAACATACATTTTGAGCTTTCACATAGTAAATTTTATAATCTTTTATTATGTTATATACTTATATAGTTATTGAAAAATACGGCTTTTGGACTTGTCGTCAATTTCTCTCGATGTTGCACAGCGTGTACCGTGAGATTTGTTCGAATGGTTACATCTGAAACTAATGAAAGAAAAAGCAAGTGAAAATAAATACAAATGTCTATTTCTTATCGACAATTTTTTTAATTTGCCTTTTAATAGAATGATGGATGATCAAATTGAATGAATAATTTTTCTACAAAATTTCTGATTTTGTTTTGTTTATAAAATACGAACGAAAAAAAATTATCCAATGTTGGGAAAATTGGAAGTATTATTTGAGAAACAGAAATTGATTTATCTATTACTGAGATATTTCTGATACAGACTTCAAAAATATTGTTTCAAAGAAATCCTATTATATTTTGCAACAAAAAACGCTCACTCATTCACCGTGAAAAATTATCTCTATATCTTCTAGCGTTTACATTTTTAAAAACAACTCCGAGAGAATAATTAAAAAAGAAAGATTTTTTTCTTGCCAAACAGGTTCCATGCCCCTTTAACAGAAAAGACTGCTGAAAATGACAGTATTTTATTAAAAAAATGCTTTTAACGTTAGAATATATTCCATAGAAATATGCAGATAAAGTTAAATGCAATCTTTCTCTAGTAAATTGAAAATGTAATCAAAATAAAACAAAATTTCTACAATTTATAAATGCTTTAAAAAAGAATTAATTTGTGGTATTTTGTTAACGTCTGATTGCTTGAAATCTATTTCAATTTTACAAGCCGTGTCTCGAAAACAAGCCTCCAAGTTCGTTGTTTCTGCGAACTACAAAATAGAATAGCAAATTTTGAGAACTAAATTTTTTCAAGTGGTGCATATAAATTTTTCAGTAAAAAAAAAAAAAAAAAAAAAAAAAAAAAAAAAAAATTAATGATTTATAATCCAAAACATTAATTTGTAGATAAAAGAAAACTCTTTCTTCCTTTCTTCGACAATCTTCAGCAAATTATGTATAAATATAGTTTTTTCTCCATTTAATTTTGGTTTTGTTTGTGTTGGTAGTCCCAATATTCGTATCATTTTGCTTTTTCATGGCTAATGCGAAGATGAAATTACACACTTTATTTTTAGTTCCAAAGTATTTGTGGGCCTGATGATTCTGCTTTGTTTCTGCAAATTTCATTTGTATTCATTTTAATTTTTTCCCATATTTCAATATGGTAATTTTGTATGAAACTCAATGGTTCATATATTGTTTTGCAATTGATGGTATTATATATATATATATATATATATATATATATAAAGAGATCGAGGGATTATAGTAAATAACTGTTTAATAGCTCTTGGTTATATGATATAGTTACATATTTACAGTTTAAAATTAAAGGGGATTTGGGGCCATTCTCGGACATGAACCGATGCATTCTGCTATCAATTTACAGAGCTGTCGAGCGGGACATCTTTCCCGCAGAGTTAATATCATTCCCCTATTATTTCAGAATGTTTCCAGGCTAGCTTGGATAAAAGTTACAGTCTGCGAATACCACTGTATTAGTTGGGTCTCTACGTCATTCGTATTCTGTGGGAGACTGCTGACAGATGCTTGTTACTCGGCATGGAAAGTTTTGAGAGCCTAAACTGACTATGGTTTCTATTAGCATTGTTTTAAATATGTTGTCAAATGGAATAACATTTAGATTTTAGAATTTTTACATGTTTAGTTTTTTTAAATAGAAATATATTGTAGAATGTCGTATAAAAATTAATGGCATTTCAGACTTTGCTTAGCCTTAGTACATATGTTATTGCTAAACAAAGGATTTAAAAAAAATCTATGTTTATCTCTAAAAAGTTTGTTTGTTTTTCAGTCTTTATGATTCTATTCATGTATGATTTATTGTGGAACATGTTAGACGGGAAACAAGAAAAAAAATTTTTTTAAATAATTAACCTGCGTAAATTCGACTTTTAATAATGTTTAATTTGCAGCACTTTGTTTTACATTCTGTACAATTTGTGGTGCAAAAAATATTTATTATTAATTTACAGAACCACACAAATGCATTCCATTACATAATGGTATAGAGGGAAACATTGTTTGGGGTGCATTTTTATTAATATAAAACACTGTCACATTTTATGAAATTAGATATACGTTACTGAGGTTTACTACAAGTTACTTCCTATACATTAGAGAGCAGATAGTATTTACAGGGAGACACAAAACATTTCGGCAACTATACTATATCCGAAATATCGTATACTATTACACCGAAATTGAATTTTTTTTAAACATCCTTATAGTAAGAAAGCACCTGATTTGCTACACTTGAAGTGCAATTTGCAACTTGTTAAAGTAGTTTATAACTAACTAAAAATTTGCTGAAAACTAGCTTCGGCTTGATTGTTTGGTGTAAAAAGTTAGACGCCATAAAAAATTTTCGTATGTAGATAATATTAAAAACCTCTTTGCATTGTGTAATATCAAATCTGTAAGTTCACTCAGATGTTTATCCTAATATACTGGCGCAAGGTTAATCAATAATAGACTTATAATTTGTAACATACCCTAAAGTACCGAAAGCAAGATTCCTTTAGCAGATAGGAAATTCTAATAATTTTAAGGTATGCTTATCTGTAACATTTCTGAAATAAATAGGTAAAATTAGGAGGTTGAGGGGGTGGGTTATGCTTGAGTGGGCTTATTTTCGGTTATTTGAAAGTTACTAAAGATTTCAAACTAAGAACTTACTAAAGATTTAGACAAAAAATTTGAGAAAATACAAAAACTTTTTACATGTAGATTTTTTTAAAAATCTTGTTTTTTTACCATATGACAGCAAATTCAATAAGATATTAACCTTAATATCATATGTTAAATATAAATTTGTAATCGACAGTTTACTGAAAAACTACTGTGTCTTCTTAGTCTTTCAGCAGAAAAAAAATAGGATATCATAAAAAATTTTCAAATGCATATGATACCTTTCTTTTTCGTTATGTCAAATCTGTAGACTTTCTCAAACATTAATTCAAAAATCAATACCCAGTTTTACGATAAAATACTTGACCACTTTCCTTTACATCCAACGTGTTCATATTTAAATAAAAAAGAATACTGCCCAGTTAAACTGATGACATTGAGCTCACAGGCTACGCATACTAATTGTTTATTATAACCTTATATTTTCAAGGATTAATGCCGTTTGAAAAACAAATTAAGGGAGAAATAGCTCCCCCCATTTCTCCTTTTTATACTTAAGCATCGAACTTATCAGGGATATGCTTTATCATATAAAAACCTATATCTAAAATTCAGAGCAAATCGGATTATTCTTCATAAAAACCCATTTATATAGTTTAAAAGGAGTTATCTTCCTCCTTTATACATAACCATTACACTTTTAACACTATTCAGAGATTTGCTTTATGAGAAAGAACCTACATCCAAAATTTAAAGCAAATCGGCTAATTCTACATAAAAACCCATTTATCAAATTTAAGGGGGTTAATCGTCCGTCCCTCTTTATACTTAACAAAAGAATCCCACAACTAATTAAGAAAGCATCTTATCACTATGAAACTGTATCCAAAAATTGAAGGAAATCGGTTATTTCTGCAAGAAAAACCATTACTTAAATTAAGAGCAGTCCCAATAAATAAATCCCATCGATCTCCCATTTATACTTACCCAATGAATTCCCAAAACAAATCGGGGAAGCGTCTTATCCGAAAGAACCTATATCCAATATTTGAATCGAATCAGTAAATTCTGCGTGAAAAACCAAATAACCTAAAATAAGGGGGTTACCTCCCATTCCCCTTCCTTCTTACATTTATCCAGTGAGCTCGCAAAACTAATCATGGAGGTGCTCTCATCAACATTATCTCATGTCTAAAATTTTAATAAAATTTCATAAATCTGCATGAAAAACCCATTTATTGAAATCAAGGGTGGGGAATTAACCCCCAAGTCCCCTCCTTTACACTTATCCAATGAACACCTAATAACTAATCACAGAGGCGCCTCATCTAAATAATCCTATATCTAAATTTTTAACGAAAACTGATAATTCTGCATGCAAACACATTTATATAAATTACAGGAAGGGGCATTAGCCCCTGTTCCCCCTTTTATACTTATCGAATAAACTCCCAAAACAAATCAGGGAAGCACCTTATCAGAATATACCTGTATCCAAAATTTCAAGTGAATCAGATATTTTTATCATGAGTTAATCGCGTTACGCATGCACGTACGTACATACATACAGAACGGGCGGGCACATAAGCTCTCAGGTTTTGATAGCCTATGAGATAAAAATAAATAAATAAATAAATAAATAAAGTGCACAATACAGTGACCCCACAATGATTGCTAAGTTACACTTTATTTAGACATGTATTACTAGGGGGGTTCACTTACAGTACTCGGAGAAAATCTCCGAACAGTTTTTAGCAACTTCACTAGACAAGAGCAGTGAGTCAAGTGAATTCGTACATAGCAACAAACCGCCACTTTTGGCATGATAGAAAATCGCCAACATACACAAGTTCGCCCATGCACAATGGATAGTATACGCCAAATAACAGTTAAAATGCAGCCAGCAAGATCAGAATTCAATTTGGTTTCCCAGCTGGGATGGGAAAGGAAAGGTTGCCAAACGATAAAATGTTACACGTGTTGTTATGTCTAACAAAGCAGCACACCGAAGGGACATCAGATTTTACTGCGCAGATGTTAAATTCTTTTTAGGGTTTTGTCGAGAAAGGAAAAAGAAGCGTAAGCATAAATTTTAACTGCGAAACAGAGATGATCTCCTTATAAGGTAATGCAGAATTGCTTCGATCGGAAATAGCAGACATCTGGAAATTGTTTTAAACGGTTGATTAATATGTGAGTGTATTTCTCACAGATAAAGTTAAGCAGCTGCCGATTTTCGGTTAGAGAAAAACTAGGCGAGGAAAAATGGACAGTGAATGAAGGACAACTTAAAACTAATTTTGAATTGAAAAGAGACGGGAGGTAAAGGAATAATTTAAGAAAATAACCAATATATAACGAAATAATCGTTATACACAATACAGTGATAGTTTAGATTTACATCTTCCTTGGTATTACTAGAATCTAACGCTGTCACCGCTGCAGTCAATGTTTTTTTTTTTTTATGTGAACGGTCTTTGCTAATATTAAGAAAACTGCTACATACAAAAATATGAAACTGAGTAATATTATAGAGAAATGTCTGATAAACACGTTCAAGCAGATAGTTTTTAAATTAAAGAATTATTTTAAGAAATATTTAAAATTAAAATTGATCAAAAAGTTGGTCATTTTCACTTAAAAAGTTTTATACAGGGTGTCCACTCTCAACGGTGGCCAATGGCTAATTTCTAAACCGTTAGTTATAGAAGTATAGTTCCAATTGCAGAAATGCTTTTAAAAAGGTAAAAAATTGTTTTTAAGAGATTTTTGTCAAAAAAACTTTTTATTAAAAAGTTACGAAAATTAAATTTTTATACGGTCCCCCAGTCCTATTAGTGACATTTAGCAAGAATTTTCCAGCACTCTAACAAGCAATACGAAAATGGTCCCATTCATCTAACATTAAAATTGACCGAGTTATGAAAATTTAAGTTTCATGACTTAAACCACTTTTCTGTAAATGAAAACGGATGAGTTGGACAAAGATTTAAGGGAACGTACACTAAGTGCTTAAAGTATTATAAAGGGCGCTTAATTCCAATGCTGTTCAATGGCTGATTCCTAAACCATTTGTCACAGACATATAGTTCCAATTACAAAAATGTTTAACAAAAATAAGGTAAAGAAATTTTTTAAAGCGCTTTAACTGAAAATGCTGTCACCGTATAAGTTTTACGGTAGTGTTAATTTTAATTAATTAACTTCTAGCTTTGTTAAAATATTTGAAGACGTGAGTTTCATAATTCTTTTTGTCGAGAAAATCAAATTTTGGGAAATCGCGAAAAATTTTCTTATTTTAAATGCGTCCATTGGTTTTCATGATAAATCTGGAGATTGTAGTGTTATATTAGAGCAGATTGGTATAGACTGATAGAGAAAACAAATGCGATAAAGCGAGTTTTGAAATTCACATCCTCAATTGTATTTATATATATGTGACATTTTGTAAGGAAATGAAGCTGTTTCTTTTCATGATTTCATTTTTAAAAGGTGTGTTATTTTGATAAGCTCTTATTTTACTTATAACGTTCGTATGGAGGGGAGAGGGGGGGTTAGTGTGGACAAGGGGTTAGTGTAGACATTAAAAATGTAGAAAAAATTATTAAAAAATTTACACAAACTGACAACAGTGTACTCCATATTAAGCAAAAATTTAGTTGCAAAGGGTTAAAAAGTTTTTGAATAGTTGCAAGAAGTTTAATTTCATGCATGAAAAGTAAAAATAAGATTTCTATTTCATTTTTGCAGTACAAAGAATTTAAATTTAGAATCCAATAAACAAGTTGCTATAAGACAAGTGTGACTTGTCTTCTTTATTTCTATAACATTCATTAAGATATTAAATTGGTTAAATGAGTATAACTGAAGAATAACGTCACAATGTTAGCATGGGGTTAGTGTAGACACACTACTAGGGGTTAATGTAGACAGCTTATTGTACTGCATAATTTGGATTTTAAGTACTAAATTTATTATAATGTAAATATTTACAGAAATTATGTTAGCTTTCAAATGTAATTACTATATTAAACATCAAATAAGACTATTTTCCATATAAATAACGATATGTATCGAAATTTTCGTCAAATCATTTCAAGCAGAAATTTGACATTTTTTCCTTTGCTTTTTTTTTTTTTTTTTTTTTTTTTTTTTTTTTTTTTTTTTTTAATTCACCAATTTTGCATTTTTAGAGTATTAATTTAGCCTTAATTTTAAATTAATTCAATAAAATAGAATATACATTTTTTTTCTATGTTGGTTAGAAGCATAAGAAATATCAACTGCTACATTATTATAAACGAATCCCATCGTCACCAACTGTTAGATGTTGCAATATTGTATATTTTGTAGGCAGAGTGGAAAGTGTAAATGGTTTTAGTCTCTATGATGTTGTTGTTCTGCAGAAAAAAAATCGAGCACATCATTTTACTTTTCTTGATATGAAAAATAATTCCCTAATTAAAAATGGGGAATAATAGGGGAAAAAATCACACAACTTGTGATTGTTGGTGTTACTTCTTTCTCCATAAACCCTTTACACTGTAATAACCTAGAAGTTTAGATTATAAGGAATACTTGTGAAAAAATTATCTGTCCACACTAGCCCCAACATATTTTGGTTTTGTCCACAGTAACCCCTACAAGGGGTTAGTGTGGACACATGGATCAATGTTAAAAACTGCCAATTTTCTTATTGTTTAACTGTATTTATCATCATCTTTCCTGTATATTAATAAACAGAAATTATCATTCTTCAATTTGAACGGGTTGCGAAATTTTAAAAATGCTCATAGAATTTTATAAAATTAAATTAATTTTTTCTGCCCACTCTAACCCCCCTCTCCCCTATGTTTTTCTAGTTCAAAATTTGTATTAAAATTTTAACGCATTTCCAAATATCTGATCGAGGTTCGATTCGCATACTTACTTAATATCCAATAACAATGTAACATTAATATGATTTAAGTGCGTACCATTTATTTATTTTATAGGACTACACCAAATTCTATTAGGTTAAGTAATCTAATAGAATTTTGAAGATGTACAATTTTGTAACGAATTGAGGCTGTTGCCTTCATAATTTAATTTAACAAAATTTCTGTTATTTTTTTACTTATAATTTTAGTACAAATTCTATATTTTTGCTTTACTATGTAAACAGCAACATAAATTTAAAAATAAATCTGTAAAAATTGTTTTACTTTTAATGTTTGATGTTAAATTTTATATCTGACGTTTATTTTTATTTCCAATAAATTTGTGACTGTCCCCTAATGGTCAGCAAAAAACATAGTTCTGCTTTAAACAGCAACAAATACTACTCAGTCAGTTTTAATCGAAGAGAAATGGGACTTTTACTTGTCTCACTTTTCTTGCTTGTTAGAGTAATGATAAAAATTTACTAAATATTACTTGTAAATCTGGGTAATCGTATAAAAATTTAATTTTCGTAATTTTTTTAACAAAAAAAATTTTTTTTTGACCTAAATCGCTTAAAAAATACTTTTTTACTTTTTTTAAAGCATTTTTGCAATTGTAACTATATCAACTATGACCAACGTTTTATAAATTAGCCATTGGTCACTGTTGAGAGTGAACACACTGTATAGGAGCAAAGAATATACAGAGGAATTTCATATTTTTTTCTTTAGAAACTTGCAGTGTGCAGACTCATTTGTTTTTTAAATTTACTTACTTTTAGGGGAATTATTTTAATTTTTAATTTTTAGCATTTCCACACACACATTTATATATTTTTATTTTAGTTATTTAGTTATTTATTTTGCATATCATAGGAAAGGTAATTAGGTCGAAACAGTAAATATTAAATTTTTGCCAATTGTTAAAACAGCGCAGAAAATAATATTTCCTTTTAAATTTAAAATTTGTTTACAGTGACTATAACGAAGAAAAAAAAAACTCAAATTCGAATTAAATGGTTATGCGTGTTAAAAAACAGGAAAATATTGGAAATTACGTCATAAAATTGTTTTTACATAAGCATATTAAAAAAAAATAGAAAAGTATAAAATAATCGATTATTTGATATGTTTGGCAGTAAATAAGGAAAGTGACATCCTATTTCGAATGCCCAAATAATAACTATACCGATCAGTTTAAATCAAAAAATATATTTACACGTACATGAGAGATTTATTTTATATTTTCAGATGATCTGTTAAACTATTGTTGCCAATTCAAGAAAGCACAAACAATAATATTATTTTTCTAATAATAAAAATATTTTCAGGTAAATATTACATAGAGAAATAAAAGTTTGTAAAATATACGTCAGATTTAAAACGTTGCACTAAAAATCTCTTATTTAAAATCAATCTCTTATAGCCTTGTTATAAAATACCGGGATGCAAAGACACTGTTGATATAGTTCATTTTAGATTAGCTAATTTACAAATGTTTAAAAAATGTTATTTAATGAAACACGAAAACAGTAATTAACAGAAACTGTATGTGTCATAAAATGTCTCAGTAAAAAGGAAATACATTGAAACTCATTTACAGGAAGATCGTCACTGATTTTTTTAATTATAATTCAATTTCCTATTATCCATAAGAGTCTGAACAAGGGTTAGCGAGCGTAGCTCAAAAGGGGCACAGCCTTCAGGGCAAAGCAATCGGGGCTCTGCCCCCTAATTGTAAAAAAAAAACAGTTACATTCAAATCCGCTCAAAATTTTTTTTAATTTGTGAACATACATACATACGTACATAATAGTGGAAACATAAAACTTAACAACACCATAAAATAATGAAATTGTGTTTATTATTTTATGCTGTTTTGAAGTTTTATACTTTTAGTGTATCACACCAGCTTATTCAACATTTTAATAATACGTGAGAACTAAATACAATAACTTCTTCTCTCTAAGTCGCTTAAACAAGTAACTTGCAATGAAACCAAATTATGCAAATAAAAATTTCTTATAGATAAAATTGCATGATTCGCTTTAGAAATAATAATAATTTCAGACTATATATTAATTTTTATAAATTCTATAACTGAATATGATCATATTTAATTATGCATCACATCTTATAGTACAGGTACCTCATATCGCTCTCTCATTTTTTTTTTAAGTATACCGTCAAATAATGCTTTACCTTATAAACGAAGTACGATACTTTTTTCAATAAAATTCTTATAAACTAGATTATGTTACATATGCATTTTCTCTAAATTAAAATGTCTAAAAATTCTACTTCACTACTGTGCATATTCTACCAGAATATCCGTTAACGATAAAGTGAGATGAGGAAGCATAGTTTTCTAACATATATAGCTACGAAAAATCGAACATGATAGATTAATATCTCCAGTATCATATTACACCGCGAACCGATCAAATACTGAAGGAAATTTCCGCTCGTGAATTGATATTTAATATCTTTTCCTATAATAATTTCGAAGGAATGCAGTGCATATGATGATTAGCTTATTTCATGATAATCAAAATGTGTTACAGCTCTTTAATTTAGATAAGTTATGATAGTATCTCTATAATTGTTTTTACATGTTTTAGATTCGAGCATTACAGTATCCGTACAGATTTTTAGATATTGTTTAAAAATTGTATTACTAATTGACTATAAGAATTGTGTAGATAAGCAGAATATAAAAAAAGAATATTACCAAGCTAAATTGATGACATTGAGCTCACAAGCTATCCACACTAATTCTATCTTACAGTCTTATTTTTTCAAGGAATAATGCCCCTCGAAAAACAAATTAAGGGTGATTAGCTCTCCCATTTCCCCCATTTATACTTAAATGGAACCCCCAAAACTAATGAGGGATACGCCTTATCATAATGAACCTATCTACAAAAATCGAAGTAAATTAAATAATTCTGTATAAAAAACCATTTATTTAATTTAAGAAGGAGTTATCCCTCACTCTTTTCAATTTTCCTTAACCATTAAACCCCCAAAACTATTCAGAGGTTTGCCTTATCAGAGAGAACCTATATGGAGAATTTGAAGCAAATCGGTAATTCTGTATAAAACCCCACTTATCTAATATAAGGGTAGGGGATAATCATCCGTCCCCTTTACACTTAACAAAAGAACCTCAAAGCAAATCAGGGTAGCGTTTTATTAACATGAATTATATCCAAAAATTGAAGCAAAGTGGTTAATTCTGTAGGGAAAAGCCATTTACCTAAATTAAGAGGGGTAGCTCTTTTATACTGAACCAATGAATCTCTAAAACAAATCATGGAAACGCCTTATCAGAATAAACTTACACCCAAAATTTGAAACAAATCGGTATATTCTGCGAGAAAAAAACACTTAACCTAAATTAAGAGAAGGTTACTTCCATTCCTACTCTTTATAGTTAACCAATGAAATATGTATGCAGCAGTGGAAAACTGGCCGCAAAGGTGAAGCCTATCGACATCATAAATTTTTATAGTATTATTCGACTTTATAAAGCTCTGAAATTATGTCATGAAATAAATCGAAAAACACAGCAAAAATTTAGTGTTATCAATAAGCTCAACCTCTGCGACGATTTTCCACTACAAATGTAGGCAATGTAAATTTTAAAAAAATTATCACGGTCGCTAATAAGTTTAAGTGCTGTTCAAATGTAACGTTATCATTTATAGGGGAAGGGGAGTTGGCAAGCTCGTAAGATATCTCTAGGGAGAGAGGGGTGTTGGCTTTTGAAATCAATATCATTTTTATCCAATGAAAAATTACTTTTTTAATTTGAAGTATGGTTTTAGGTACAAAATATCATGTTATCTTTTTTTTACCCTGTTATCTATTTTTATAAAAGTACAAAGTTATTATTAAAATTATTATATTATACTTATAAAATTCTTTAATTCTAAACTATGAAATACTCAAACGTTTGACATTCCTATTTTTCTTCATATGTTTATGCCTATATAATCATGGTTCGAGAAACAATATGAGAAACATATTTGAAATGAAGCTTGTGTTTACTATTAAATAAAAGAGAAAGCGAAGTAATCTTGTCCATTTGTTTTGTGGATAAGAATTTCTATTTGCCCATCACTCCTCAATCCGTTCAGAGCAAGTGCAACAGGACATTATTGCTGTTGAATGCATTATGTATCAAAAAGATATAATAAAATACGTTTAAATAGTAACTATTTCTTTTAAGTGTTATCTGATATAAAGTTTTATCACATGCAAAGAGATATATTTTATTGACTTCTCTTCATTTGAATCATAAAAGAATGCGAAAAATAAGTGCAACTAGCTTTGTATATTACTTCGAACAAAAGAAATGAATTCTAGAAATAAAAAAATACACTTTGATAATGATATTATTACAGGGAAGGGGGGGAGGGGGGTTCGAAGAGTGATAACATATGATGTCAGAAAGGAGGGGGAGGGTGTCGTAAAGAAATGTCACGACATCGCTTAGAATAAAAGAAAAGAAAAGAAAAGAAAAGAAAAAAACAAAGAGAGAGAAAGAATAAATAAATAAATAAATAAATAAATAAATAAATAATCTAGAAAGAGATAGAAAATGAAATAATATTAATGTATATAAAAGTATTAAAATAAATTTTTATTTTAGCTTTCGTAAACAAGAAATGATAACAATAATATGTGTTGTTTGTTTGGAAGTTTTATTATACTATAAGCTCCCTTTTAGTCAAAGCCTGGGAATAGCAAAATCACATGAGCGAAGGGATTTTCTCACCATTAGTTATAAAAGGAACAAATGTTTACGAGAAGCAATAAAACCTAGAGTCGCCATTCGTGACATTAACGTACACAAGCAACAAAGAAAGATTTACAATCAAATTTATTACTCCCGCGTGTGGTCTACTTGGGGTTGCTGGTTTGGAATCGTAGCTCCGGCAATAAATAATGGAGGAACAATGTCTAAAAATCCAACCCCGTTTCTTTTACCTGACCAATGGACAGTGAAATATATTCAAAGCCAATTGGAGTCCGAATATAATACCCAATGGGGTAAAAAGGGGCGTACAGGATCCGGAAGAAAAACCCCACACGAGTCAGTCCAGTTTTCGAATTGAAAGTGTCAAGTAAAAAAAAAGATTTTTTTCTCTTCTCTCTGCTGTGAGTTTCCCGCTAAGATGAGAGGGAAAAAGAAGAAATTAGGAAATAAGGCAACTTCGAAATAATCTGTGTCATCGGGAGATGTGATCTTAGGCCTCCCGGATGAAGCGATGAGAAGCGAAGCTATGCTCTGCACACAGAGAACTAATCATCGACTGATTTCTAATACAAAAAGGAATACATGAGTATTGCCGAGCGGACTATTTATTCATCGGATGATTTCTAAATACTCAAAGGAGTAACTGAGCATTGCCGATCGGATACAAAAAGGAATACCTGAGTATTGCCGAGCGGACTATTTATTCATCGGATGATTTCTAAATACTCAAAGGAGTAACTGAGCATTGCTGAGCGGAATTTTCATTTCCGCAAAACAAAAAACAAAAAAAAACTTTGCCTGAACTTCCTAGCGAAATTTGAAAAATGCTAACTATTAGTGTTAAAGGACCGTGCGACAAACTGATGATTGGAAAGTGCGTGAAATTTGAAAAGTGCTAACTATTAGTGTTAAAGGACCGTACGACAAACTGATGATTGGAAAGTGCGTGAAATTTGAAAAGTGCTAACTATTAGTGTTAAAAGGACCATACGACAAACTGATGATTGGAAAGTGCGTGAAATTAGAAAAGTTGCTAACTATTTGTGTTAATTAAAAACAAAATGCCTTGGAACTTGGCATTCGGATTTAATTGTGTTGGCGTACTGACGAACTGTATGGACAGCTATAAGCCAACGTCGACCAATACCAGGAACATACTTGTAAGGTGAGGAAATTTCATTGTTCATGTGTCCGACCAATTTATTTTATTGATATAATGTTGTGTTAAAATTTTGGTTTTTAAAATTTGATTATTTAAAATTTGATTATTTTAAAATTTTAAAATTATTATTATCTTTGGGGCTCAAAATTATCAGAATTTAATGCTCAAACTTAATTAATAGTAAAATGAATAAAGAAATAAATTAATAATACCAGTAAAATAATACGAATAATAAGAACGAAGGACTCGATTTTATAAAATATGAAAATTTGGGGCTTTGCCTATAAGTTGTGTCGTGAACTTAAGTTTTATGAGCTGTGAGGATAGCAGAATAATAGGAAATAAATAAATAAACAAACAACAACAAAAAAACAATGAAATAAAATATTTTGTATATTTCACTATAACCATATTTGAGTAGTTATTGCCTTGCATATTATATTTTTATAGCGTTTGCATGATGCCAATTTATGTGTTTTAATAAAATTTTGTATACATGTACCTATTCTTGTCTTTATTCCAGTTTTCTCCCTTTATGTATTTTAAGGTAATTTCTTGATGCAGATTAGGGAATGTTAACATTTAAATTTGTAGATTAATATCTCAAGTTTTTTTATTGACTCATCAATCCCAATTTTCACAAATTCATACGTTAAATAAGGCGATCCTAATGTTATTGCAAAATGTTAATTTTAAGTATGATATTAAGGAATTAATTTCAGTAATTAATAATATCCGATCTTCGTTCACAACGCCGAAGGGATATTATTTTCATTTGTCTTCGTACTAACCACGTCACGATTGCGTACCTAGTAGGAGGTGTTTATTTTCATCACCACACTACTAAAAGTTTAATGGTGCTCATACCAGGTGTATGAATTTGTATTTGGGATTCAAAATTAAAAATTTTCTGCATTTAAATATAAATAAAGATAGCCAGTATTATGATTTTATTCTAAATTACCTATCTTCTCTTAGCTTTTTCTCCTTCTACTAACAAACATTATTTATCCATATTGTGTTTATAAATATTGTGTGTATATCTAAAAATTTACGAAATTGAAAAATAATAGTTGAGAAGATGAAACAAAAATATACAGAAGAGTTGGTTTAGCTCACGACACATTAGCTTGTAAGATTGTAAAGAATTTCGTTACTATATATATCCGTATTTCGGAAAATTTACTTTGTCATTATATTTATGTGTATTTATAAAAATATTTAGGGCTATTTCATAATTTCTATTAAATATTATTCTCGAATGAGTATAAATTATAATAATTCATTACAAAACTCATATCTTGAGAGTATATGATATCATAATTTGAGGTGTGAAAGAGTTCAAAAAAATAAAAAACAAAGGAAAAAGTATCAAACATCAGTCTGTGTGAGATTTTCCAAATAGGTAAATAAATATGACAGGTAGAAATAAGGCAAGGCAGTCTTCTCCCGAAAGGGACACATTTAAAATTGGAATAGACACTCTATTGAACTCTTTACAAAATTTTGAGGACAAACCAGACCAAAATATATCATATTTTTTCGAAGAGTTCGAAGAATTAGCCGCAGCGGCACAGTTTCCCGATGATTTAAAATTGGTGTTGGCAAAGTCAAAATTTAAAGGCCAAGCGAGAGAGATTCTAAAAAACACAGCTGAATTGCATAAAGCACAAAACTATAACACATTCAAAGAAAATGCGATAACACAATTTAAAAAAGAAAGATCGTTTGCTGACGCTCAGGCGCAATTCATAAACGCAAAACAAACACCCAACCAAACTATTGAAGAATTTACTAAACAATTCAACATTGAGGCACAAAAATACCTTGTCTCGTCAGGACACGAACAAAAGAATGGAGCTAAAGAATTATTAGAAACGATTAAATTAACTAAATATCTTGAAGCACTAAGACCGGACATCTCCTTTGAATTAAAAAAATACCCACCCACAAAGTTTGATGAAGCAGTAAAAAAAGCTAAAAATATCGAAAGTGCTTTGAACAGTAAATGTGCAGGAGAAGTAAACAATTTAACTGAAAATAGCGAAAATAAATTATTCGAGGCACTTCTTAGCATGTCGCAAGAACAAAAATCGGAAATACACCAATTAAAAGAACAAATAAAAGATTTAAAAATTCAAAAAATGAAAGCGAACATAACAACGCTGAAGTAAATCAGATAACACATAATTTTTGTCATATCTGTAATAAATCCAACCATCAGACACAAAATTGTTATTTCAATCAAAAAAGTGCGAATTTTTTTCAACCAAGGGGAGCGCAAAACAATGTTCGGCCACGATTTCAAAAAAATTATTATCAAAATAATAATTATAGGGGCTTTCAACGATTTCCACAAAATTATGCACAACATTTTCAAGCGCCACAAACATTGGATTTTGCAAGACCTTATTACAATCAAACTAGATTTAATGATATGCAAATTCAAATGCCAAATTGGCAAAATTTGACCCAATCACAAATAGGACCTAATCAAATGTATCCTGGAAATTACAATATGCAAAATATGATTCCAATGCAAAACTTTGATCCAACACAAGGAAACAATACACAAATTGCATATACAGGGCAGCATCAGGGTTTCGCAAATATGCAAAATAGCCAAAATCCTTTGCCGCAAAATAATGAGGGAAATAGGGAACATCAGCCCACAATTACTTTTCCTAACGAAAACAGAGACAGGCGAGGCAGACACAATAATAATAATAGGAACAGAGGGCAAAGTCATTTAAACCGGTAAGCGGGCCTACAAAATTGAGAGAAATACAAGCCCGTAGGTCCCGTAACATTGAGAAAAAACAGGGTTATAATATAAAAAATAAATCAAACAAGGAATTAAAAATATTGAAACAAAAGCAAACGAAAAAGACAATGATTAAAAAAAAATGAGAAAGAAAAAAAAGATATAACACAAAAATTGATCGCAAGTTGTAACTCGGAAAAAAACAATGAATTACCAATATGGAACTTAAAAATAAAGAAAGATTTAATTATACCCAGCCTTATTGACAGTGGGGCGAGTATAAGTTTAATATCTCCAGGGGTCTTTGAAAAAATAAAAGAGACGGATATAAAGATTAAATATTTAGCCAACGCTATAAAAATTACAACTTTATCAAACAAATCCATTCCTTTTAAACACTGTGTAAAATTTAAGTTTAGATTTAACAACACTTTCTTAAATGGCACATTTTATGTAACTAAAGATGAATTTGACCGTAATTACAAAATTATTTTAGGATATGATTTCTTAAAAAGTAATAAAATAATTATGGATTTTGAAAATAATACTTTTAAACTCAATAATTCAATTATACAATTAAACCCCAATGAAAATCAAATTACGGAGGTGAATAAAATTAAGCCCGTACAACAAAATGATGACTTTCAAACAATACCAAAACAAATCAAATCCTATCAACACAATAACATTCCGAAAATTAATACACGAGTATTTGTAAAGAAAAGCATTACTTTGAGACCTAGAGAATCGAAATTAGTAAATTTAATTTTTGATGGGAAATTAAGAAACAAGCAACAATTTTTTTCCAACCAAAATATAACAACAGTAAATTAATAATTCAAAATTCAGTTCACGAAAATAAGGAAACAGAAAATAATTCATTCACAATATTAGTACAAAATAAATCGAAAACGTATTTGAGACTTCATAAGGATCAGGAAATGGGAAAAATTACCACTGATTTCTTTATAAAAGAACAAAGTAAATCAAAAACTGATAATATTTATGAAGTGAACAACTTAAATATCACACAAATTAGAGAATTACGAAAAAAAGAACTTTCAGAGAAGGATTTTAAAATAGATCACTTAACACCGAAGGTACAAAAAGAAGTATTGAAAATTTTAATGAGACATGCTACTGCTTTCAGCAAATCATACAAAACTCTAGGAGAAACGGACGTAATAAAACCGAATTTTAAATTAATGCATGACTTTCCTATACAAACGAAACCATTCAAATTAGCGCATGATGTAAAAAAATTCGCGGAGAAAGAAATTCAAGATTTATTGGATGCAGGTATCATAGAGCCTACGAACTCAAGTTATGCTTTCCCAGTAATTTTCGTAAAAAAAAATTCTACGTCAAAAACCAATGATCAAAACTTAATAAAACTTAGAATGGCTATAGATTTTAGAGCTCTTAACGATATATTAGAAAGCGATCCGTATCCAGTCCCTAACACAAAAAATATTTTACAAAGCATCGCTGGAAAAAAAATATTTACAGTTCTAGATTTACATTCTGCATTTTTTCAAATCAAATTAAAAGAGCAGGACAAGCACAAACTAGCATTTATCACGGAGGATAACCATTTTCAAATAACACGAATGCCATTCGGAACTAAAATCTCGACAAATATATTTGCTCGTCTAATCGATATAGTTTTAGGTGATTTAAAAAAGAAATACAACATTCAATACTTTATTGATGACATTTTACTTGCCGCTGATAATATACAACAAATGCACACATTACTAGAAGAAGTACTAACACAATTAGAAAAATTTAATCTCACAATTGAACCAGCTAAAATAAAACTATACATGCAAGAAATAGACTTTCTGGGATACAAAATTAGTGAAAAAGGATATGCACCCTCAGAAAAAAATATAAAAAAAATAACAAGCTTTGCAGTCCCTACATCTCAGAAAACAGTGCGAGCATTCATTGGATTATGCACGTATTTTAAATCAACTATAAACAATTATGCAGAAATTATAGCGCCACTGACAGATCTCACTAAAGCGAATACAAAATTCAAATGGAATGACAAAGCACAGGAATCATTTGAAAAAATACAAAAAATTATCATGGAACAACCTACCATACATCCCCCAGATTTTAATAAAGATTTCTATATAATTACAGACGGATCAAAAATTGCAACATCAGGTATACTCGCGCAAAAACAAGGAGATAAAATGATACCAATTGAATTTACGGGAAGAAAATTAAAAGAATCGGAAAAGAGATATCCAAGCATGCAGATAGAGCTTTTGGCAATATACGAAACTATAACTTATTTTAGAAACATTTTATTAGGAAGAAAATTTTTTCTCCTAACAGATTCAAAAGCATTAACATACCACTTACACTTGGAAAAACAGCCGGAAATTGTAGCACGATGGTTACTTAAGCTACAGGATTATGATTTTGAAGTATCTCCCATTGAAGGTATTCATAACCCAGCAGATTTCTGTAGTAGAGAAACAAATGCCTTAACTATAGCGGACGATTTAAACAAACACCTTTTTGCGGTAAATAAAAATTTGAATGCAGACAATATAAAAAAGGAACAATTAAAAGACCCTAAATTAAACGAAATTATTCAAGCTTTACAACAACAGAAAAAAGCAAAAAAATATGAAAAATACAATTTAAATAAAGAAGGAATATTAATTCTAAGAAAATCACAAAATTCAAATAATGATGATTTATATATTGCGCCACAGAATTTAAAAGAAGATATTATAAAAAGCGCACATGTCCCACACTTCGCTTTTCTAAAAACCTATGGCATAATAAAAGAAAGATTTTTTTGGTATAGAATGTATCAAGAGATAAAACAATTCTGTGCGAAATGTATAACATGCAATACATTTAAACAGCATAAAACGATAAAAATTCCACTGAAAACAATGGATAAAAATTACATACCTGGTCATAAATTAACTATTGACGTAGTAGGAAGTTTGGTTACATCTCTAAATAGGAATAAATTTGTTTTAACTATTGTTGATACAGCATCACGCTTCCTACAAGCATTTCCACTTAGATCGACGGATACTAAGGTTATAATCAACGCATTAAATGGTTATTTCAGTACTTTTGGATTAGCGAAATATATCTCTACAGACAACGGAGCTTATTTTAAATCGAAGGATTTCAAAGATTATATGAAAAATTTAAATATTGAACTAATACCTTCGTCGGTGTACCACCCGGAGTCGCAATCTGTACTTGAACGAATACACCTGGATTTAAAAGCTTCCATAGCCTCTATGTGTAATAAAACTTACGAATGGGATATAAAACTTCCATATTTCGTACTTATGCATAATTCAACTGTACATAGAATAACAAAATTTTCTCCAAGCATGTTATTTTTCGGTAGAGAGATAAAAACGCCATTCACGAATTTTGAAGCGCATAATATGGATTCTTACAGTACATATGTACAGAATAAGCTCAAACATATGCACGATATAAGATATGAAGTTATGAAGAATCAAGAAAAGGCGGATTTGGAACTGAATAAGAATTCGAAGTTAAAACACAAAGAATTAAAATTGGGTGACGAGGTCTACATGAAAATGCTGAGAAAACCTAAGGCGTTACATCAGAAATTTTCAGGCCCATATTATATTGAGGGAATTTTCAGAAATGATAACTACCTCATAAAGAACAAATATAGGCCAGACCTGAGACCTATTAGAATTCATATTTCTAAATTATTTGCGCCCAATATGGCAAACAGAACAGAAAACAAATAATCATTCCTTAGAAAATATAAGTGTAAAAAAAAAAAAAAAAAAAAAGTAAAAAAAAATAATAAAACAAAATAAAAAAATAAATAAATAAAATTCCAAAAAAAAAAAAAAAAAAAAAAGAAAAAAAAAAAAGAAAAAAATTTTTTTTTGACTTCAAGAATTTGTTAAAATTGTTTTAAACGTCTACTGAAACCGTCAAAAGCTTTTAAATATACAGTATTTAACATATCAGCCAAACTTAAAAATTTTTACAATTAAACACAGAAAATTCTAAAAATGTTCGAATCTTGCAAATTACATACAAAATTAACGTTATAAAAAAAAAAAAAAAAAAAAAAAAAAAAACGGAGCTATATTATGGTCTCATACGAAATATATTTCGTACTTCCCGGAATGTGAGAACTTATTGCTGGTCGATAACTCGCATGGTATGGAAAATATTTTTTAGGAGACTATACATAGACAAAATATATATAACAGAGACAAATAAATATTAAAAATAGGCATTACATGAATAGTCGTAATATATTACCTAATATAAAAATAAACTAGATTCAAACAAAATATATATACATATATATAAAAATTATATTTACGAATTTTTCATAACACGGTATGTTATACAAAAAGGAAAATGAAGATAGAAAAGGTTTCAGAACAATAATACAATAGGATCGTGAAATAATGTATGATAACAATAAAAACGGGAATGAAAATGAAGTCATAAACAGTAGCATGAACAGTAGTGAATTCTAGTGAGAATGCGTCTCAGAAGGAAATTCGAGCGAATAATATAAGTATCGCGGAGGTGAATATGTTTATATGCATATTATATTTGGCAGTTTTCAAAGGCCAACACATTGCAATGATAATTTTCTCACATTTAATGTATTTGTGTATGTTATTTCAATTTTTGTATTACTATGTCCATTTGTCATTACATGTATATATATATATAATAATGGTATTGTATTCTTGCACATCTTTTAATTTTAAGTGATTATATTATAAATCTGTATATATATTATAGCTTATTTTTGGATAGAATAATTTTTTTTTCTTAAAGTAAGAGGGGATAAGCTTGTCGTAAAGAAATGTCACGACATCGCTTAGAATAAAATAAAAGAAAAGAAAAGAAAAGAAAAGAAAAAAACAAAGAGAGAGAAAGAATAAATAAATAAATAAATAAATAAATAAATAAATAATCTAGAAAGAGATAGAAAATGAAATAATATTAATGTATATAAAAGTATTAAAATAAATTTTTATTTTAGCTTTCGTAAACAAGAAATGATAACAATAATATGTGTTGTTTGTTTGGAAGTTTTATTATACTATAAGCTCCCTTTTAGTCAAAGCCTGGGAATAGCAAAATCACATGAGCGAAGGGATTTTCTCACCATTAGTTATAAAAGGAACAAATGTTTACGAGAAGCAATAAAACCTAGAGTCGCCATTCGTGACATTAACGTACACAAGCAACAAAGAAAGATTTACAATCAAATTTATTACTCCCGCGTGTGGTCTACTTGGGGTTGCTGGTTTGGAATCGTAGCTCCGACAATAAATAATGGAGGAACAATGTCTAAAAATCCAACCCCGTTTCTTTTACCTGACCAATGGACAGTGAAATATATTCAAAGCCAATTGGAGTCCGAATATAATACCCAATGGGGTAAAAAGGGGCGTACAGGATCCGGAAGAAAAACCCCACACGAGTCAGTCCAGTTTTCGAATTGAAAGTGTCAAGTAAAAAAAAAAGATTTTTTTCTCTTCTCTCTGCTGTGAGTTTCCCGCTAAGATGAGAGGGAAAAAGAAGAAATTAGGAAATAAGGCAACTTCGAAATAATCTGTGTCATCGGGAGATGTGATCTTAGGCCTCCCGGATGAAGCGATGAGAAGCGAAGCTATGCTCTGCACACAGAGAACTAATCATCGACTGATTTCTAATGCAAAAAGGAATACCTGAGTATTGCCGAGCGGACTATTTATTCATCGGATGATTTCTAAATACTCAAAGGAGTAACTGAGCATTGCCGATCGGATACAAAAAGGAATACCTGAGTATTGCCGAGCGGACTATTTATTCATCGGATGATTTCTAAATACTCAAAGGAGTAACTGAGCATTGCTGAGCGGAATTTTCATTTCCGCAAAACAAAAAACAAAAAAAAACTTTGCCTGAACTTCCTAGCGAAATTTGAAAAATGCTAACTATTAGTGTTAAAGGACCGTGCGACAAACTGATGATTGGAAAGTGCGTGAAATTTGAAAAGTGCTAACTATTAGTGTTAAAGGACCGTACGACAAACTGATGATTGGAAAGTGCGTGAAATTTGAAAAGTGCTAACTATTAGTGTTAAAAGGACCATACGACAAACTGATGATTGGAAAGTGCGTGAAATTAGAAAAGTTGCTAACTATTTGTGTTAATTAAAAACAAAATGCCTTGGAACTTGGCATTCGGATTTAATTGTGTTGGCGTACTGACGAACTGTATGGACAGCTATAAGCCAACGTCGACCAATACCAGGAACATACTTGTAAGGTGAGGAAATTTCATTGTTCATGTGTCCGGCCAATTTATTTTATTGATATAATGTTGTGTTAAAATTTTGGTTTTTAAAATTTGATTATTTAAAATTTGATTATTTTAAAATTTTAAAATTATTATTATCTTTGGGGCTCAAAATTATCAGAATTTAATGCTCAAACTTAATTAATAGTAAAATGAATAAAGAAATAAATTAATAATACCAGTAAAATAATACGAATAATAAGAACGAAGGACTCGATTTTATAAAATATGAAAATTTGGGGCTTTGCCTATAAGTTGTGTCGTGAACTTAAGTTTTATGAGCTGTGAGGATAGCAGAATAATAGGAAATAAATAAATAAACAAACAACAACAAAAAAACAATGAAATAAAATATTTTGTATATTTCACTATAACCATATTTGAGTAGTTATTGCCTTGCATATTATATTTTTATAGCGTTTGCATGATGCCAATTTATGTGTTTTAATAAAATTTTGTATACATGTACCTATTCTTGTCTTTATTCCAGTTTTCTCCCTTTATGTATTTTAAGGTAATTTCTAGATGCAGATTAGGGAATGTTAACATTTAAATTTGTAGATTAATATCTCAAGTTTTTTTATTGACTCATCAATCCCAATTTTCACAAATTCATACGTTAAATAAGGCGATCCTAATGTTATTGCAAAATGTTAATTTTAAGTATGATATTAAGGAATTAATTTCAGTAATTAATAATATCCGATCTTCGTTCACAACGCCGAAGGGATATTATTTTCATTTGTCTTCGTACTAACCACGTCACGATTGCGTACCTAGTAGGAGGTGTTTATTTTCATCACCACAGAGGGGAGTCCAAAATTACCGAAATGTTGATAACGTTATATTTGCATAGCCCTGTATATAAAAGAAATAGTTCCCACATTAATTTCCAAAACGTTACATTCTTAAATATTTATATAACTGTCTAGACAAAGTTTGTTGAATAGAAATATTTTTTTTTCTTCAACAAATTTTTTATAAAAAATTTGCTTAGGTATACCATTAAAATTAACTAAATTATAACAAAGAAAAAAAACCTGTCGTCGTTGCAGACAGTGGTTGCAGAGAAACTGGTGAGTAAGTATTTATTATTTTTCATTAATTTCAAGATTGTACTTCCTTAAAACAATTTCCTCTTAAAGGGTCAGTGAGATCTCAAATTCTCCTTGCTGTTGTTAAAATTTCTTCTTGTTAAATTTTTATTTTACTTATTTTTTATAGTTATTTATTAAATGTATTAATTATATACATTCATAAGGGAGACCCGTAAGAAAAAACCCAAAATTTTTATTATTGATTTTAAAGTAAAGAATTTTGGTGTACTATTTAAGAATCTATTTGTAAGGAATAATTTAAAAAAAATCACTTTTTATTAAAAAGTATATATTTTATGGGGATTTTTATGATTTTTTTTGTCGAAAAATACACTTTTTAAAATTACTACTCCTCATTCAATTTTCAATATTTTGGTATTACTAAAATTTCTTAAATAGTGTTATAGTATATGGAAAAGACCTAGGGAGAGATATTTTTACTTTTCTATTTTAATCAGCTAAAAAAAAAGAAAGAAATTACGCATGGTAAATTTCTTTAAATTCGTTATAATTTTCATGTTTACCAATTTATGTAAAATTTTCAGAAATAGTTAATATATATATATATATATCTCCTTACTTTTGTTGCAAATTTTTTTAAGATTCCAAAAACATAAACACTTTGTTTCTAAATCATTTTACCACAGAGCCTTAGTACTTTGAACTTAGGCAAAATATGAAAAAAGTCATCTTCAGGAAAACACATTTTAAATGGCCGCTAGTCCTTTAAACTCTAGTGACTACAGTTTAAAAAGCTCATTTGCTACCTGTTCCAAGTGTCCCCGAGTTCTGAAATTTTGCATGGATATTTTCCAAATATGTATGTTATGGTTTTCTGAGATAAAAAAAATTTTGAACTTTGGATGATTTTTGGCCGAAAATGGGGTTCGGGTGTCCCTTAATTGTTAAATATCTGAACTAGAAATATTTTCAACATTTTTTTTTCTGACTGATCTGCTAAAAGGGTGTCTCTTTCTTATTTAAATTTACAATTTATTTCTAAAGTATCCATTTTGGTTTGAAGTCTTACTCACATCTTGTCGATCGTTAACATAAAAAATGTTAAATTAAGTATTATCTTAAAAATAAAAATACATTTAAAGTTCATAGGTTTTTAATTTAAAAATAGAATTTGAAATCCCATTGACCTACACTCTAAAAAACGATAAGCTATCATTAAAGAAATAAAATACAAACGTAACTAAAAATTAATTAAGAGCACTGCATTCTCGACTGAAACATATTTACATCAGTAAATTTTGAAACAGTTAATTTCTTCGAAACATATTAAAATGCACAAAGTAATTATTTAAGAGTGATAAATTTTCATTTAATTATTTTGAACTCCCAGAAAAAATGTATAGTTTAATACCTTAAATATTTTCAGATATATATATATATATATACATATTATATACATATATATATATATACATATACTAGCAGCCTTCGCCCGCTACGCTGGTCGGTTACTTTAAAATAATCTTGTATCAAACAAAATGCATCTACTAGTAACGGCTAAAAACTTAATACCTAATTAAGTAGTCGTTGTCTTAATCGTATAATCTCACATTATCCGGTTCAAAATACATATTGACGACATAATACACACATATTTAACTATTTTTTAGTAGATTTGCTATCTTGAATTTCGCGCTTCTACCTATAACCGCTGCAAAGATGTATCGAAATGTCCTAAAAGTGCGACCATCCATTAAACCCTCTTAGGGGGGATTTCTAATATAAATAAAATACATGGTGATTTTAATAAATACATGGAAACTAAAAACAGAGGGAATTAAAAAACAAAAAACCAAAGGGAGGCTATAATAAGGAAGCCATATTAGTCAAAAAGTCATGAGACGGTGTTCCCTCGTTGTAGAAAGTAGAAAAGGCGCAAGTAAGTGTAAAAAGATAAAGGAGTTTAAGTAACATAAATTAGAATTTCTTAAGCTGAATCTTGCCATTAAGAAGTACCTCAGAAAATTGAGAATTCATAACATGTATTCTACTGTATAGTGACAATCGAAATGTCGCTACTACTGCCAATCACTTGTCAATCTCCTGGTCTATTAAAGTGCTATTACACTATAGGTCAAAGTCACTTCAAATTCCAGGCGTCTCCATGTTATCCTATGGCAACAGGGAAGTCGCTAGGAAAGCAAGCAACTATTTTGTGTCGGAGCGTTTTTAACGCCTGAAACGAACGGAATTGCCAGTAACAGCCAATAAAATGCCCCGAATCTGGATGATGGTAAAGCTTTTTCTCGAACAGCCAGTGAAATACTTAGAACACGAAAAAACGTGGACAATCTTAGTCGCTTGAAACTTTTACGAGTAATAGCACTTTTATAGGTCTCTAATCAATCAAATTACCCTAAACATTATTATTAATTTTTCATCAATATTGCTTGGTGAAAATAATTATACTCTAAACAAGTAAAATCGAAGAATTGTTCACAACAATCATTAATGTTGAAAATAGTTTTTGTACTGATGAACGAATATTGCTACCATCCTACCTCATAATTTTAATACAAAATAAACAAAGGTGTTTAAAATTATCTTTATGAAACAGAGTAAGCAGATTTGTCAAAATATTTTCAAATTAGGTCAAGAAATCGCAGACACAAGGCAAAGGGACAAATTAAAGGGCATCTCAAAATTTTACGAATTGTTTAAAACAGTACAAATTTCAATTTTGAATTATATTGCAAAACAAATCGCCAAAAGTAAGTTCTTTAATCAGTTTACATCACAATTATTTTTATAGATATTTTATCATATTTTTTAATAAAAAATTTAAATATATATAATGTAAAAAAGATAAGCTATCATTAAAGAAATAAAATACAAATGTAATTAAAAATTAATTAAGAGCACTGCATTCTCGACCGAAATATATTTACATGAGTAAATTTTGAAACAGTTAATTTCTTCGAAGCATGTTAATATGCGCAAAGTAATTATTTAAAAGTGATAAATTTCAAGTTAATTATTTTTAACTCCCAGAAAAATGTATAGTTTAATACCTTAAATATTTAAATAATATATATATATATATATATATATATATATATATATATATGAGGAGAGTTATAAAAGTTATCGTCTTCATAAAAAGGTGATATAGATAGATAGATAGATAAACTTTTTTACTGATGGTAGTTTTGGGGTCGGTCGAAGGGTCATGGTCGTTGTAGATCTGCAAAACCTTTTCAGAAATTCCAAGATAGTAACGACCGCAATAGATAGTATTTCATACGAAATCTACCTAATTCTGGATTTGATTGCAAAACAAATCACCAGAAGTAAGTTCCTTTAATAATATCACAGGTTTTTTTTTTATTATTTATAGACATTTTTGTCATATTTTTAAGAAAAATTTAAATACATATAATTTTAAAATGATAAACTATCATTAAAGAAATAAAATACAAATGTAACTAAAAATTCTTTAAGAGGACTGAATTCTCGTCCGAAAGTATTTACGGTAATCTTTGAAACACTTAATTTTTACGAAACATGTCAATATGGGCAAAATAATTATTTAAGAGTGATAAATGTCCAGTTAATTTATTTTAAACCATCAGAAAAAAAATGTATAGTTTAATACTTTAAATATTTTCAAATAGAGGGTTTTTTTTATCTTTATCGACAAAAGAATAATTTTTTAAACAGGCCTTATCTTCTCGCAAAATTAAATTATTTCTTAAATTCCGCTCCTTATAATGAAGATATTTTAGAACGAGGAATCCGATAACGATAAAACAATATTGTACGAAGAATGACGCCTTCGTATGCGATCTGAAGGAAAATCGATTATGATGAATTAATTTCTTTGCTATCGTGTAACACCGTCGGCTGGCCCACGAATGAAACGGTAATTTCCTGTATTAAATTAATGTTAAATATTCTTCATCGATGATAAATTGAACGGAAAGTATAGCGAGCAGCAGATTTCGATATTTAATAATTATTTTACTAAAAAAGAAAAGCATAAATAAATTTGACATGTAAAAAAATTATACAAAAAAATAGAGAAATGCAACCGAAAATGAAATAAATTAACCCTTTGCTTACGGGGTTGGGATATATGTCGTCCCAGAGACTATTTCTTTATTGTTTTCGCACCAATTTTTGAAAACTAGTCCCTATCATAAACTAATACTAGTGTAATCTCACGAGATAGCTAATACGAAGAATTTTTCTTCTAAATTGTGGTACGAATGAATATAAAAATAGTTGCCAGTTCTACTCCGTAATCTAAAGGTTAATCTAATCCAAATAATATGTTTCATCGCGCTTGAAGTTGAAATAAGTGGCTGCACCTTTCTATGAACAGCCTTCGCCCGCTATGCTGGTCGGTTTCTTTAAAAAAATCTTGTATCAAACAAAATGCATCTAGGTTAAACGGTTAAAAACTTAATATCTAATCAAATAGCCATAATCGTTGTCTTATTCATATAATCGTACATTATCCGGCTCAAAATACATATTGACAACGTAATAGAGAAATTAGCTCAAATAAAATACCTATTTATTTTAGTAAATACATGGTTTCTAAAAACAGAGGGAATTAAAAAACAACATACCAAAAGGAGGTTATAAGGAAGCCATGTAAATCGAAAAGTTATATGACGGCGTCCCCTGGTTGCAAAAAGTAGAAAAAGAGCAAAAAAGTGTAAAAAGATAAAGGAGTTTAAGTATCAAAAATTAGATTTTTTTGGCAATTAGTACCAAAATAGCCAAAGAAATAAAAATTAAAAGCTTCTCTTGTGGCAAAAACAGGAACTAAAAGGATGATGAATAGGATCAATATTTTTTATTGATTTTTTCGACGTTATTTAGGTTTAACTCCATAGTTTTACTATTATCAGAAGACATTTTGCTTTAATACATTAAAAGTACCCCCAGAAGGGGCAAGGGAAGTGCACAATATGAATAAGTGGTCACAGGGCTAAACAACGATATATGACATGAAGCGTGTCGGTTAATCTTAGAAAAAGGCCCCCACGGGGGCAAAGTGGGGGAAGGGACTTTGGAGATGTACAACATTAAAATATTAGTCACAGAGCTTTACAATGATACGTCGCATGATTAGTGTCAGCAAAAGTTGAAAAAATATTCGCCACATTTCCAACTATCGTGTCCCCTTCCCCGGAAAACATCCTCCTCTTCCTCTCTCTTTCAAATTTTCATATATTATAAATAACATTTATCAGAGGATTCCGCAAAAAAAATCCGATTCAAAAAGATAAAAACACTGCAATTTCAAAAAAGTTCTAAAATTGTCCCAGCTTAGCTGTCTAAATTGGGGAGGAGAAATGAAAAGTCCATAAAGGTGATGCGAGTGCTTTAAAATATGACGGATCAAAAAACTAATGAAAATTTTCGACCGCCACTTTAGCCCCTCTCAGGAGTGGAAATTTTAAAGTCACTAAAACACATGTTTAATTATTTATTTATTTTCAGCAATTTCACGTTCCTACTTAAAATGGCCGCTGAAATGTGCCAAATGTTCTAAATTTTTCGACCCCCTTTTGGGGCGGATATTATAAAACTGCTGGAATATGTGTTTAATTATTTTTTAGTACATTTATAAGCTGAAATTTCACGTTTCTACCTAAAATGACTGCTGAGATATAGCAAGACATTCAATAAGTTTTCGACTACACATTAAACTCCCTTAGGGGGAGAGGAGGAGGGAGATTTTCAAAAATTCCGTCTTAGTGTACGCTTACATCATAAGAAGCATATTTTTTCCAATTTTTATGCTTCTAGATTCAGTAGTTTGGGTTGTGCGTTGATTATCAGTCAATCAGGACAAACTATTTTATATAAGTATAGATGAAATTCCTATGTTTTGATAGATTCACACAGATTGTGACCCTATTCTGGCAAAATGACGAGTCTCATTCGTCGTGAGCTTTTCGCAGCATACAACAAAATGGTGAACTATACTCGTCATAGAATTAAAATTAACTAAATAATTTTCAGTACCACAAAATTTGTTCAGTTTCTAATAAAATGTATATTCGCATTCAAATTATATATAACTTTTTGGGAAAATGGCATTAGCTCAGTCCCCTCAAATTAAACTTGAAGGATTGTTACCAATATACTTCGCATGAAACAAAATAGTTATTCTCTGTAATGACATTTCAGTTTACTGATAATGTAACTGAATTTTTTTAATGCCGTGTAAACGAACTATATGTGATACAACATCGAACATATCACAGTAATAAAATATATCAATTACTTGATAATCTGTAGGGATGCAACGGATATCCTGCAAATGTCCGATATCGGCTGATTTTTCAATATCCTAAATATCATCGGATATCTGGATCACAATCACCGGATATCCGACTTCTCTATCGGATATCCGGCAGAATGCAGCAAAGCAAATACACTACTGGCCATTGAAATTGCTACACCAGGAAGAAATGCAGATGACAAAATGATATTTATTGGACAAATATATTATAATGGAAATAACAAGTGATTAAATTTTCAAAAATTTGGGTGCATAGATCCTTAGAAATCAGTTCCCAAAGCAACGACCTCGGGCAGTAATAACAGCACGCCTGGGCATTGAGCCAAACAGAGATTGGATGACATGAACAGATACAGTTGCCCATGTAGCTTCAACATGATGCCACAATTCATCAACCGTAGTGACTAGCGTATGGTTATGAGCCAGTCGCTCGGCAACCATTGACCAAACTTTTTCCATTGATGAGAGATCTGGGGACGTTCTGTCGAGGGCAACAACAGAATATTTTCCGTATCGAGGAAGGTTCTTACAATTCCGGAAACATGCGGTCGGGCATTATCCTGCTGAAACGTAGGGTTTCGCAGGTCTCGAATAAAGAGTAGAACCACGGTTCGTAAAATATCATAAATGTAACGTACACAGTTCAAAGTGCCGTCAGTGCAAAAAAGAGATGACCGAGACGTGTATCCAATGGCACCCTATACCATCACGCCAGGTGATGGGCCAGTATGACAATGACGAATGCACGCTACCGATGTGTGTTCACTACCATGCCGCCAAACACGGATGCAACCATCATGATGTTGTAATCAAAACCTGGATTCACCTGAAAAAATGACGCCTCGTCATTCGTGCACCTATATTCGTCGTTGATCACCATTGAAGGCACTCCTGTCTATGACGTCGCGTCAAGGGAAGTCGCAGTCATAGTCTCCGAGTTGAGAGTCCATGCTGCGACAAACATTGTCGAACTGTTTCTGTAGACACTTTTCGTCTTGCAACTGACCCCATTTCTGGACTCAGGGCTCGTGACGTGGTTGCACGATCCATTACGGCCTTACGGATAACATGCCTGTTTTCTTGGCTGCTAATGATAGGGAGCCGTTGAGATCCCGTATGGCGTTCCGTATTACCATCCTGAATCCACTGATTCCATATTCTGCGAACAGTCATTGGATCTCGACCAACACCAGCAGCATTACTGCGATGCGATAAACCGCAATCCCGGAAGGTTACAAAACAGCCTTTGTCAAAGTCGGAAACATGCAGGTACGCATTTCTCCTTCTTACACGAGGCATGACAACAATTTTTCACCAGGCAACAACGCTCAAATGCAATTTCTACGTGAGAAACCGGCTGAACAATTTCCTCATTTAAACACACTGTAGGTGTCGCTACCGGCACCTGCTTTGTCAGAATGCGCTGAAAAGCTAATTATTTGCATATCACAGCATCTTCTTCCTGTCGTTCAAATTTCACGTCTGTAGCTTGTCGCCTTCATGGTGTAGTAATTTTAATGGCCATTAGTGTATATATGGATAACAGTAATGGTTTGACTCCAAACAATGCTGAAAACATTGTGAACCATTGTGAAACATTGAAATAAGTTACCTATCAATGAGTAAAAGGTAATTATCAAAAGTTTAAAAAATTGCTAGCTTTCCTAATATTAATATTTGAACTCTGTAATAAATAAACTCTGTAAGAATTTATGTTTACAACTTTTAGAAAATTGTACCCCTACTTTCAGATAATAAAACGAAATTTAAAGTTGTTTATTAAAGCATGCCTCAATTAATTTTCTTTCTTTCTTGTGAGTTAAATAATTAAACAGACCTATTTTTACCATCTTCTATCTTTAATAGAAGAAGTGCATAGAAGTATACCTGTCTTGCTATCACACAATCAAAAAGTGTATGAAGTTATGCGTAGAACAAACAAAAATATTTTGTGTATGTTTTTGGCTGTAATCAGCAGGTTTTTCTTCAATATAGAAATATTCCGTTGGAAGGTGGCGCTGTAATCGCAATTTTTGTGCCATTTTTATTATTCTACTATCGAAAACTGTATGAAGTTATACATAGACTTAAACCAAATTTCTTTGGGCATGTTTCTGGCAATGGCTGGCAATTAAAATCTTTTGATTTGGAAATCTTTCGCCGAAAAATGACATTGTAATTGTAAGTTTTGTAAAATTTTCTTCGTTTTTCATAATTTCTTTACACAGTGCATTGGAGGCTTGTGCAACAATGGGAACGTCGCATCTTGCTAAATTGGTTATTCGCACACAACTGATGTATAACAGAATAACGAGAAAAATATTGATTTTAGTCAATATCATTATCGAGATAAAATTTTTCTTACTCTGATTAATAGACGAGTAGAAATTTTAGAGGAAAATCAATGTTGGTATAGTATTGAACTGATAATATTGAAGTAGCATTAATATTTGTAACTATTTTTTAAAATATTGAGATCTATGAAATAAAAGAAAATTTTGGGATTGGCGCATCCAACTAGCTATTTTTATAACTCTATTATAAATATTTAAAATTAAAAGTATTTTTTTATTTACTTATAAATTTCAAAATAATTTAACTTAAAATAAAATTAAATGTGACTTAAGGTAAAACGATATTAAATAATTAAAACATGAAAAAAGTCTGTAACGAACTGTCGAATGTTGCGAGTATATTTAATACTCATTAGGTCGCTGGTTCAATTAATACTACTAATAATACTTAAAAATTCTTTATATACAAATTATTTACACGTTATTTACATTTCGAATAAAGAATACAGATCCAGCGAACACACGATAGGCCCGCTAAGATCGCCGAAAACCAAAACAATAACAAACGATATTCCAGAGTTGCCAAAACGGCAAACCTAAAGTACAGTAGAATGCGCCAAGGAGACGCGCGGCATCCTAGGTTATGGTGAAGCCGTTACAAAAGAATGCGCCATGGAGACGCGATATACAAGATTATGGTGAAGCCGTAACATACCGGCCCCCGTTGATATGTGCCAACATTCAACAATAATATTAAATGTAACAATAAACAATTGCAAATAATAGAAATTTCAATTCTACAATCAATAATACAGTATTTTCGATTAAATGCAATGTACTTCTTCAATATTATTACTTAATATAAGTTTACCAAATGTAAAATAGTTAAGTTATAATACAACATTAATTACACTTAAATAGTATGCAAAAGATAGTTATCAAATTAACACTCAATAAATGTAACAATCTAATAAATTTAACAAGTTAATAATAGTTAATCAAGAAATATAGAGACGAAGACACGTAAGTTTACACTTTATGTTATGAAGCTAAGCTACCAAATTATGCAGCTAAGAATTAAAACAAATTTTAAATCTCAAATGAAATTGCTATACATAATAAACAGTTCAATACAAATATACAATAATGGTAACTATAATATAATTATTTAAATCCTTCAAAATAACAGAATTCATCAATTCTCTAAAAGAAGTGGGCAAACTTTAGAGACACACCTCGTAACTATACCTGTTAATGTTTTTATATCTAAAACTCTGACATTTTGTCAGATCCATATGTTACTTTAATGACACGACCTAATGCCCATTTGCCAGGAGGTAAATTGTCCTCCTTTAGGATAACCATACACCCTTCTTTTAGGTTGTCCTTCTCAATATACCACCTATTCCGTTGCTGTAAATTAACTAAATATTCAGTGTTCGATTTTTTCCATAAAATTTGGGTCATTTTTGTTAATTTTTGCCAATGTGATAATTTATTATCATTAATTTTTGTCAAATTCGGTTCAGGAATTGAAGTTATGGGTCGACCTACCAAAAAATGGGCAGGGGTCAAGACTTCAATTTCATTTGGATCTGATGACAAAGGTACTAAGGGACGAGAATTTAGAACCCCTTCGATTTCGGTGATTAATGTCCAAAATTCTTCGAGCGTGACTCGAGAATTGCCCAAAGTTCTTTTGAGATGATGTTTAAAGGATTTCACCCCAGCCTCCCATAATCCACCAAAATTGGGTGCACGAGGAGGGATGAATTTCCAATCGACAGCCTCGGAAGCCAAAAAATTTGACAAAGCTTCATCGGGTTTGCATACAAGAGCATGTAATTTCTTTAACTCTTTATTTGTACCTACAAAAGTAGTCCCATTATCCGACATTATGGTTGAGCTTTTACCTCTTCTAGCGGAAAATCGTTTCAGTGTGGCAATAAATGATTCAGATTTTAAATCTGTCACTATATCTAAATGGATTGCCTGTGTGGCAAGACAAACGAAAATCGCGACGTAAATTTTATTATATATCCCCTTTCTCTGATTTTTATACTTAATCATAAAGGGTCCACAAAAGTCAACAGAACATTTTTGAAATGGCGGGCTAGGATTTACTCGTTCAGCTGGCAAATTTCCCATAATTTGATATTCCCCTATTGGTTTGTTTTTAACACTAGAACGCCCGGATGGAGTCGATTCGACTCCAATCATGTAACTAAATTTCAATTCGAACCAGAAAAATTTTCTTGAAATAATTTAAATCTAATCCACGCAAATTTACGTTAAATAAATCAATTAAATAAGTTTGAATAAAAATTCTGGTGAGAAATATTATTTTCAAACTTGAGTAGAATTTCCGGGCGTTCTAGTGTTAAAACACGTTACACATTTGTGAACTATTTTACGATCCAAGGATCGCCCATTTATTACCCAATAATTTTGCCGGACATGATGTAACAATGATTGTGGCCCTAAATGGAAAAATTTGGAATGAAAATATTCAAAAATCATTTCACTTATTTTATGATCATGTGGTAACATTATAGGATGTTTCCTCTCATAGGTCAGACTGGAATTGTCTAAACAACCTCCAACTCTAATTAAATTATCGGAATCTATATAAGGATTTAGAAATTTTAATTTACTGTTACCTGAAATGCTCCTCTGGTTTTTCAAATGCTTAAGCTCTTCAGAGAAGGTTGAATACTGTACCTGTTTAATCAGGAAAATTTCTCCAAGTTTCAATTCACTTGCAGATAAGGCACCACAGTTTTTTTTTTCTTACCCTTTCGACAATTATTTAGAAATCTAAAAATATAACTAGTAATACGAATTAATTTCAAAAAATTATTAGTTAAAGAGAATAAACAATTATAAAAACAATTTTCAGTTATAAGTGAAAAGTTACTGTTATTTTCAGTTCTAAATTCTGAGTTATAGTCAATGTTGCTTTCCAGGTTTATTGGATAGCTTTCTGCATATTGAATTCTGTCCCGAAGAAAATTTGGTCCACTAAACCAAAATTTGCAGTTAGTCAGTTCTTTAGCATCTAGACCTCGAGATAGGATGTCAGCAGGATTATTTTCCGATGATACATGTTGCCACTGATAAGAGTCTGTGAGGTCTTGTATAGCAGCCACTCTATTACTCACAAAGGTTTTCAATTGGTGGGGAGATTTTCTAATCCATGCCAGTGATATTGTAGAGTCGCTCCAGAGAAGAACAGTTTCTACTGGAATGTCAAGTGACGGTACAACTTTATGCATTAATTTTGCCAAGAGGAGACAAGAACAAAGTTCAAGACGAGGGATTGTCACTGTTTTTATGGGGGATACTCTAGACTTGCTACAGAGTAATTGTGCATCAGGAGGACCTTCAGTTGGTATATACTGGATGTATATGGAGGCTTCATATGCCAAAGAAGAGGCATCTGCGAAGCCATATACGACTATGCGCTCTTCACGAAAAACAAATCTAGGATTTTTTTAATTTTCTAACTCTGAAAGAGTGGAAACAAAATCACTCCATTCTTTCGCTATGGAATCTGGTAATGGCTCATTCCAATCTATCTTAGCTAGCCAGGTTTTCTGCATGAATATCTTAGCCCTTGTTAGTACAGGGCCAATTAATCCGAGTGGATCGAAGATTTTTGAAATCAAAGAGAGAACATCTCGTTTACTATAAAATTCCTTGTTATGAATCTTTAATTTATACAGAAAACAGTCACTTAAAGGTTCCCAGAGAACACCCAAAGTTTTTACTGCACTACAATCTGTTTGATCATCGAAATTATATTCGGTGGCAGCCATAGTATTAGGTTCAAGTAATTCTCGGTGGTTTGCACACCATTTGTGCAATTTCATATTTCCACGCTTCAAAAGTTCAATCAATTGGGACTTTAAAATTTTCGCCTGTTCGAGAGTCGATTCCCCGGAAAGAAAGTCGTCTACATAAAAATCTTTTAAAACGACTGACGATGCTAGAGGTAAGTTTGGTTGCTCATCAAGAGCTAATTGTTTAAGAGCACGAGTTGCTAAATAAGGAGCATTAGATGTCCCATAAGTAACTGTATTAAGTTCGTAAGTTTTCACTGGCGCGTTAATATTGTCCTTCCACAAGATTCTAAGAAAGTCTCGTTGGGATGGATCAATTAATACCATTCTATACATTTTTTCTACATCCGCTGTGAATGCATATCGATGTTTTCGGAAACGTATCATAATTACGAATAATTCTTGTTGAGGAATTTTTCCTCTTAAAAGAATATCATTCAATGACAAACCAGATGTCGTTGGCGTTGAAGCGTTAAAAACGACTCGCAAGCGTGTTGTACTTTTTTCTGGCCTGTAGACCCCATGATGTGGTATATAATAAAGGTTCTTTACGGGTTTTGATTCTTCTACTAATTCCATATGATTTAAGTTTTTGTATTCTTCCATAAATTCCGAATAGAGAGGTTGTAAATTCGAATCCTTATCTAATCGGTGCCAAACTTGATCAAGCCTTTTTTCAGCTAGTTTTTTAGATTCTCCTAAGAGTGTAGCATCCTCCATAGGCATGCTAACAACATATTGACCATTAGAAGTTCGATAATGAGTTGTTTCAAAATGATTTTCGCAAAATTTCTCTTCAGTACTAAATAAAGAACTAGAATCATTAATATTTTCGATTTCCCAAAATTTTCTTAAAGATTCGTCTATTTTTTCATTGGTTAATAAACCGCAATATTGAGAATCATCTGAGGAATTATTCACGGCACCGCTAGCAACATATCCGAACACTGTTTCTTGAAATAAAAAATTTTGAGATGAGCTGCGAATTTTACCAGATTTTAATAAATCGAAGAAACATTGCGCGTCGACCAACAGGTCTATCTTCCCAGGGATATAAAATTCAGCATCTGCTAACAAGATATTTGTAGGAATATCAGCAATTTCTATACGAATAGGTGTAAGTGGGATTATTTCTGTAATTTTTGGCACTACAAGAAATTCCAGTTCCCTTGTGAAATCTGTATTTTTATTTGAAATCACAGTTTTAATTTTATAATTTAATATTGTGGTTGTGTTATTCAAACCCGATATTGGAGCAAAAACCTTTGATTTCTTTATGCCCAATTTCTTTGCAAATTCAAGCGACACACAATTTATTTGGCTACAAGAATCTAAGAGAGTTCTTGCTTGGATAAAATTTCCTTTATTTGTTTTTATGTCAATAACTGCAGTTGACAAGATAACAGTTTTATTTGAAGCGAATAAGCAATTAGAAAGATTTTTTGAGACTGAAGGCGTCGGACTTGATTCTGGGCGACGTACTGTCTGATCAACACCTGGTTTTTGGAAATGAGTTTCATTACTGGAACCGATTTCTTTATCTCTATGTAATAAAGTGTTGTGAGGGGATTTGCAATGTTTACATAAATGTTTCGAAACACAGTTAGCTGCTAAATGTGATTTGTTAAAGCATATCAGACAAAGTTTATTTTTTTAACGATAGCAAATCTTTCACCAAATTTCATATTTAAGAATTTGTTACATTTATATAGGGGATGAAATGAATCACAAATAATACACTGTTTTTCAGAACTTGTATTTACTAAAAGAGATTTTGATTTTATTTCACTAGAAATTTTTGGTCTAGCTAAATTACTTCTATTTATGCTTTCGAGAGATTGGCTTCTTTTTTCTAAAAAGTCCATTAAACTGTCAAAACTAGGAACTTCAGATGTGTTTATTGACAATTCAAATTGTTTTCTTGTTCCTTATCTAGTTTTTCTAAAATTATAGTTGTAAACAAAATGTCAGAGAGGTTATTTCTCTCAAATCCTAAATTATTTAGAGCCCTGATATTTTTGTTTATAACATCTAATAAACGCCTTAATTCTTTAGATGATTCATGTGTAATTTTTTCAAAATCTAACACAGCCTTTAAATGTATATTAACCACAATTCTTTTGTTCTCAAATCTATTTTTTAACGCTTTAAACAACGAATCAAATGTATCATCTGGAGTTTCTAATAATTTAGCCTCATTTCTTAGTGCGGAATGCAAATAATGTAATTTTTGAACATCAGTCAATTCTTCATTATTCGTAACAATATTATTAAACTCTATTTTAAACATGTTCCAGTCTTCATATTTTCCACTAAATAGCGGAAGAGGTATATCAGGAAGTTTTATTTTACAGTTATTTATCTTTAATTCTGAATTTTTAGTTTCTAATTTATTAGAATATAATAATTGATTGAAACTTACCTCTAGCTGTTCTACTCGCTCTTCCATTTCGACCAATGAAGCATCAATTTCCGATAAATCCTGATCTTCAGGTGCTGTTGTATAATAATCGCGACGTAGTATATCGATGTTTGTAGACAGTTTTTGAAGATTCTTGATTTTCGTTTCAATTTGAATTCTAGACAATTCATCGGTTTTTTCATTTACAGAATTTTCTAATCTTGTTAACTGGGCTTTTAAAGAGCCTCTAGTCCTATTCAAGCTAATTAATGAAGCCATTTTAATTCAAATAGAACAAGGAGAACAAGTTCGAATTAAAAACGAAAGTCCTACCGGCGAGCGGACCAATGTAACGAACTGTCGAATGTTGCGAGTATATTTAATACTCATTAGGTCGCTGGTTTAATTAATACTACTAATAGTACTTAAAAATTCTTTATATACAAATTATTTACACGTTATTTACATTTCGAATAAAGAATACAGATCCAGCGAACACACGATAGGCCCGCTAAGATCGCCGAAAACCAAAACAATAACAAACGATATTCCAGAGTTGCCAAAACGGCAAACCTAAAGTACAGTAGAATGCGCCAAGGAGACGCGCGGCATCCTAGGTTATGGTGAAGCCGTTACAAAAGAATGCGCCATGGATACGCGATATACAAAATTATGGTGAAGCCGTAACAAAGTCATCAAGTAAACATATGCTTTGAAATACCTCTTCAACCATGGGTGTATTAATCGACATTTTATGTATACATTATAAAAGGAAACTGTGTATTTCATTGTGAAAATATTTTACAATCATAGGCTCATTAATAAATGTGCAATGATTAAAATTTGTTCGATAAATTATCAGCATTTTATTGTACAAATTATTAGCAATTATCAGCATTTCACTGTACAAATAAACAGAATAGTTTAATGTTTGAATTACATTTTTATACAATATTATTAATATACACATATAGGACTTTAATTTCGAGACGTCATGGCAGGATTCATGCTCAAAGAATTTTGTGGGCAAAATGTTCCTGTTTCTAAAAAATCTAAAAAAAAAAAAATACTTTGTGAAACGACGATCAAGTTTCAGAACAGATTGACTATTTTCATATTTTCTGATATCGATTGCCAGATCTGACAGTTTGCTCTTACGACAGATATGCAAAATTCATGATTGTTTTTCTGAGTTTAACTAATAATGTTGTGATTTTTCTCACAAAATATTCTCTCTCAGCGAATTTTGTAACATTTTTCTGGAAACCAATTGGCAAATTTCACAATTTTTCTCTCTCAATTGATTGACAAATTTAGCTATTTTATTCTGAGACTGATTGACATATCACCCTTTTTGTTTTTGTGACATCCTGATGAAATTTACGATTATTATTCTGCGTCCAACTACAAAATTTGTCTTTTTTCTCTGTTACCGACTGACGAATTAGATGATATTTGCTTGTGACAGACTAACAAATTTTACGATATTTTACTGTGATCTATTGACGAATATCGGTATATTTTCCCATTGCCAAATTCCCTCAAAACTTTTTCGGACCGCTCAACAGTTTAAAAAAAAATTATTTTTGCCATGGTGAACGAAATCAGCAATATTTTTTTCAATGATCAATTTATGCATTTTGCATTTTTTCCCCTGCACCAAAACAGGAAATAACTAAAAGGGCAGTAATGGCCACTAGAGTCTGAGATCAGATCTTGCGCTGCACATGAAAAAAAAAAAAAAAAAAAAAAAAAAGAATAAAACGCGGCCTTTTACAATTATTTGGTTCAGTAATAGATTGTTTCCTTTTTCGTAATCATTGCATGTTTCGTAATCTATAAGCTCAATAATCAGACCTCTTTTTTTTTTTTTTTTTTTTTTTTTTTTTTTTTTGCTTTAAAAAACAATCTTTCATATGACTTTTTTTTTCGGTTTTTCAAATATCTGCTAATTTGCGTCTCCTCATTATGTAATTTTTTTACTTTCTTCTTTATTAACAATGACATTTCGATTTCCTATTCAAATAAAAATTCTTCTAAATGTAAAGAATTTCCTACAAATTAATAAATAAATGCAGACATCCATTTACCAAAGCAAAATGTTTAAATGTTTCCCATTGAGTTAATAAAAATCAGTAGAAACATTACTTTTATGATGATCAAAACATAGCTTACATGTGAAAGAGTTATGTATTACGTATGTCATGGATTAAACATTATTGCTGGATCAATCATAAACAAAATAAAATGCAGACACTACTAGATCCATTCTCGAGTGAAAACAACAACCATTTTCCAAGTGGTCGAAAAAAAATTGATGAACTTTAAGGAAACATATTTAGAAACAACAAACAGTTCACAGAAATTAGAACACAGCTTTTTGGAAAGAAAAAAAAACATTTCTCGTGTAATAGAAGAAATAAATTGACTATATTCTTTTAATATTTCCATGTGGATTTAAAATTCCAATGCATAGTAGAACATAATTCAATTAGCTAGGCATTAGAGTTTTGATTATAATTCCTCTAAGCGACATACAATCACCGAAGGATATTGACAATACAATCACTGGTATGCATTATTCTTGCAAGTAAATTAAAAATGAATGCACATTAAATTTTGTAAAATTAAAATGTGAATATATATATGTTAAAAAAGCATAACCATGTATTTCCGATTATTTCCTATGTTAAAAAAGTTGCTCTATTCTGTTTGTCAAAAGTGCAACTTGTAAAAGATTCTAAACAACACAAAACCGAATAAAATCTAGATTAAGAACTTCATTTAGGAACTCAACTATTATTGCCTATAACATTGAGTGAAAGTTGAAAAATAGACGTGTTATATATATAAGGCTTGATTATGTTCCTTTGTTTTAATTAAAATTAACATTTTAGATAATTATCTTGAGTTTTTGCTTTAATATATTTCAATGGTATTTTCTCATGTCCGTATAAATTGTAAATATTTAATTGGTATATAAAAAATAGAGTGGTTTAAAAAAATATTTTATTTTTTCACTCAAACATTTCAACTCCCCTACATTTATAAATATTATGAGGGAAACTCTCTCCTCTAAGTAAAACCTGAATTTGAAGTCCTGATATTCAAAGAAATATAGTTTTTGCAAATTATATCTCAGTACATTTAAAATATATTTTAATGATGTGTGAAACATGTATATAATTTATTGTTTGAAACGGCATTATATAAAGAAATAAACATTTACCATACTAAAAACATATTTAGTACCGGATATCCGAATCCGACAGGTAAAGCAGCTCCGGATATCCGATATCCGGTTAAATAAATATCCGGTGCATCCCTAATAATCTGTATGGGTATATTTACTTGAGTTAGAGTACGGTTAGACAGGCAGATTGCCAGGCAAACCGAACTCATACAAGTGTTAAACAAACATATGTCAGAAACTAGAGAAATATGCAATATTTTATTAAAACAAGTCGTAAATTGCACGTCAAGCATAGCAAATGAGATGCGTTCGTAATATATCGAAGTTTTAAAAATATTTATATCTTTGTGTAATACTATACAGTACTTCAGATACAGTATATTCGCCGAAATCTTTTACGTCTCCCAGTGAATACTATCTGCTTCTTATTATACAGGAAGTAACTTGTAGAAAACCTTAGCAACGTATATCAATTTTATAAAATACAAGATAATTTACTGTAATTAAAACGCGTCTTGAACTATTTTCCCCTCTATACCATTATGTAATGAAATAGTTTTACGATACCCTTTAAATTAATAACAAATATTCTTTGCACCACAGATTGTAGAGAATGTATATTTTAGTATATACTTTATAGACGCATATCAATTTTATTACGTTCAAAAGAGTGTAAACTCATTAAAATGCACTTGAAAATACTTTTTTCCTATTAGGCGTAATGTAACCCAATACTTTTGACTGACGCTGTAATTAAACTATACATCCAATTTCCATAAAATTTGAAATGACTCAACAAAATTAATCATCAATTATATATTTTAAATTTCAAACGATTCGGTTTGATAATTTTTGCTTTGTTTTTCGCGGACAGACGGACGAACAATCTGAACGACGACTATAGGTGCTACGTATTTACATAATTACGAACGCTCCTAAAAAGGGAATAGCCTTTTCATTCGTTGACGAGATATTCTTGGTTACTGTCTTCAAACTATTGTCTCAAGAAAGTCACATTTAAAATTTTGAAAGAATTACTGTTCAACCATGTACTTTACGACAAGAATTACAATCTCTTCTATATGTGTAAATTTTTATAATCAGTTTCTAAAAAAAATTAAATATCAGACAAGCAGAAAATTAAAATTAAAAGAAAATCATTTTTGTAGTCTATAATATTTTGTAACCACATCCTAAAATAAATTATAAAATGCAATGTTTTAAAATTTGATGTCAAAAATGTGAGATTGTTCAAAAACGTTTGTGTAAATAAAAATGCAGAGCATATACCACTTTTCTTTTATATTATGATAAAGATGAAAATAACTACTCAGCAGTCACCAATTGATTAAACTTTGAAATACAGCGATTAAAAATTTTTCCTGAAACACTAACCAATTATTTTTTCAATATAAGTTTTCCACATAATAATTTTCCTTTTTTGTTTGATTTATATAAGACCAATTTTAAGTAATTTCTGTAAATTGTTTTTTCAACTTTCAAATTTTCATTTATGTACGTCTGTGACATAAGTGTCCAAACTGATTAATAGATGGTTTTTAATTGAAAACAGTTAACCTTATCTGCTAGAAAAATCTCATTTATTGGCCAGTGATTACTATAGGGTCTTTTTTCAAAGCTCGAGAATTTGGAACCTGATCCGGGAAAAATCATTTATGTACGTCTGTGACATAAGTGTCCAAACTGATTAATAGATGGTTTTTAATTAAAAACAGTTAACCTTATCTGCTAGAAAAATCTCATTTATTGGCCAGTGATTACTATAGGGTCTTTTTTCAAAGCTCGAGAATTTGGAACCTGATCCGGGAAAAATAATTTTTGTCTTAAGACCGTGTAGCCAATACCGAATGTAATACACGGTAAACAATTGTTAATAACATATTAATACTATTTCAAAATTTTCTTATACAGTAGAACCTGTATAAAGGGACCACCTTTGGGACCGGCTAAAATGGTCACTATATAAAGTCACTGTTTGGACTATCTTTCAAATTGCACATTAAAACTTTGATGATCTCAAAAAATAAAATAAAATATAAATAAGGGAAAATGCACTTATTAAGTAACGAACTGATTAATTAAGAACTATAATAAATGAATTACTAATTTAAAGTATACTACATCGAAGATAATTTATTTAAAACTACCGTTATTTCTTTTGAATACAGTTGAAATTCTGTAGTGATTGATTTAAATAACTCATGACTACAAGGTCCGCTATCATTTATATGTATTTTTATTTTCATTGTAATTGTATAATGATAACTGGTTTCTGTAACTGATAGTAATAAACTTTTCATTAAAAAAAATAGAGACTAGTGCAAACATAATTACAAAAAAGACAAAGTGGTCACTTTATATTTTGAGCAAGTAGTCATTATAGGAAATAAATTCCTGTACTTTTTTAATGGATCAAAATAAAATTTCAGAAAATGACCACTATAGTCTTTTAGGTTGAAAATTTTCTCATGCAGAAAAATGGATGGTTACATTTTAGAGGGTCAAATAACATTGACACATTGACATGATAGGTTAACTGGTCACTTTACACATGATGAAGATATTAGACATGTGGTCACATTACCGGACAAGCCTCATATTATTTCATATGAACACAAGTGACATTTTCCAAAAACAGTCAGTCACTTTAGCTAGGTGGCCACTTTACCAAGGTGGTCACTTTAGCAGGATGCACTGTATTTAAAAAAATCTTCGTACATATAAATAAGTAATAATCCTAAATAATGCTTGATTTTAAAGTTTCGTGGTTTTCATGTCCCTGAAATCTTTTTGCAGTAGCTAATTTTTTATTTAAACCCAATCACTAGCAGAAATCTGGAAAATTAACAATTATTATTCTTTAAAAATACCATTGCACAAGTATGGCAAAAAAAAAAAAAAAAAAAAAAAAAAAGTGGTTTCTATTTTCTAATAATTTTTCAAAAAGATTTCAAACAGAAAACGGAGATAAACAAAAAATATCCCACATTTTTTTTTTTTTTTTTTTAATGTTGCTACAACTGGCCGTGAAGAGGAATAATAGAATATTTCTCCATATATCCTATCAGCAGCAATTAGATTTCATTTCACACTGATTTTTGAAGAATTGTAAAACACTTTAATAAACCTACGCATTCTTATTTATCATATAGCAAGGGGGGGGGTATCCCTTTTATCAATTTCTGTATCAAATTTGCGTATTGTATCTGGAGCACGAAGAATGGTTAAGCAAGTCCGATATTATACGCCGAACGTGCCAAATGAGGTGCGTTCGTATTATAACTAGTTATTTTTTTAATAGAGGTTTTGCACATAATAATTTTCCTTTCTTGTTTGATTTGTATAAGAATAATTTTAAATAATTTCTGTATATTTTTTCAACTTTATATACTCTTATATCAACTTTATATTCTTTATATAATGCTAATATCTTGGTGAATTCTGTACTGGTATAAAAAAAAAAAACATGCAGTGCTTAGGAACTTGTTGCACGCATCGTAACAGCTGCTGGGGAAGTTCAGGACACGCCCGGTATTAATAAGTTTTTTTCCGGTAATATTTTTTAAGAACATTAGATCTACCATATGCTGGAGATGCGAGGCCTATGCCACGACCGGGTTAGTTGATACGTGTTGTAATTTTGAACAATCTCTTTGAGGGCAACTTCTTTCTCTCTCTTTTTGTTCTTATTTTTTAATTTTTTGTTGTACTTTGTTGCATTTTTTCTCATCCTGTTCGTGCTTTTCCTTTCTTGTGTTTTGTCTTGTTCCTTTGTGTGTTTGTTCTTGTGTTTTGTCACTACCGCACCAGGAAAACGTTTCCGACCATGGGTTGCTATGTGATTTCTCATCGTCTAAGTATTTTTTATCTCTCCTCAAATTTTATAGCCAGTGTGTTGAATCACACTATTTATATTAAATTCAGTTATACGAAAATGATAGAAATCTTATGTTAAATAGGACTTAATCATAATGGCAACCTATAATCATAAGCAGTCATTGGAAATCATTGAATTTATTGCGTATAATACGATTTAATAGAATGGAAAAATACTTTATTAATATATTTTAAAGTTTTGATTCGATTTCCATAAAATTTGAAATGACTCGACAAAACTCTACAAAGATTCTATACAATAAATTTCAAACCATTCAGTTTGGTAGTTTTTATTCTGCGATATGGGACAGACGGACGTACCAGACGACGACTATAGTTGGTAAGTATTTATTTAATTACGAATGCGCCTAAAATTTGAGCCTAAGCCGCTTCATGTCTGCTGGTTACAAACAAAAATTTCTTTTTTGAAACTTTACATTGTGGTAAACGGAGATCCACACCAAAACCTTTTTAAATATACAAGCGAATTACCATTTTACAGAATTGTTTAATAAACATATTTCTGATCATAATTTTATTTAATTCATATTCTTAAGTAAAATATTGTCAAGTTTTTGCTATTGTTAATACCCTTTTAGTACATTTCCATATGAATAAGAATTCACTTTATCAGTAATAAAAATTATTTATAACAGATGGAAAAATCGATGTAATAAAAACGATTTCTGCCGATGATTATCGATTACCACTTTGAAATTAATTAGAAGTTGAGTTTTAGCCAAAAAAAAAACCCCTAAATGGTTATTTCTGGGAATAATAGATAATTTACGAAAAGTAAGATGTTTCGAGAAGCATGTTTAGCTTAGTAATCTGGAAGATCATATTTCATCCTCTTTTCAAAACTTTTTAAATTAAATTTAGAAAGATTTAAATGTAAGATAAAAAGCCAATAGTACTTTTTATAGAAATTATTCTTCATAACTATGCATCAGAATATTTTTTAATGCAGGGAGTAAGATTCTTGGCTAAATTTAGAACTTTAGTTTTACAGACTTTAAAAACGTTGAAAGTATTATTAAAAAGGGGGAGTCGTAAGAAATAAAAATGCACCGCTCATTAAACTTTATGTAAATTACGCACAAAAGTCTACCTAATTGAGATGCTACCAGCTTTAAATGCATTCATCGTTTATATTAAAAGATGAATTTTCTTTAAAGTAATTGCTGGTGGAGAGTAAGCCTAAAAATCTTCAAAGACTCGATGCAATAAAAAGATTTCTAACGATGAGTGTTACTTAACGCTTTTCAATTAATTATAAGCTGTGTTTTAACCAGGACTTGAACTACTGTTTCTAAGGGAACTAAATAATTTACGAAAACAAATGAGGATGAATTAGAAAATGTATTCAGCTTAATTAATCTAAAAGACAGATTTCATCTTACTTTTTAAAGCTTTAAAATTAAATTTTTAATTATTCATTTTTATATATTATTATATTTTATTAAATTTGCAATTTATTTTTATACTATAAAAGAAAGTTTCGCTTTGTCTGTGTGTGTGTGTGTGCCTGTGTATATTATTAGAAAAATCTACGGCATGTATGAAGCTGAAAATTTCTGTACAGATAACACCCAAAGTCTCTTCTGATAATCTTGAGAGTTAGAATTTTAAAATTCTAATAAATATTTAAAATATTAATTAAAAATCGCAACCCACTCTAGTTTTTTAAAAGATATTAATTTTAACTCTTTCAAATACACCGGCCAACTCGGGTCCCTTTGCGCCTCACGAAGATAATATTTTTTTCTACGTTAAAAGTAACTAAACGTTTATATTTTAACTCAATCTTTTTAGAGTGTCTCAATATCACATCACCTTTTTTATATTTACATCACCTGCAACTATTTTGAGGCATTCGAACGAGTAGAAATACTTTTTACAAAATAAAATGTGTGAATTTTTTGTCGAAATGAGTAAAACTTGATTGTTTCGACGTAGTTTCGCTCTCTTTCGGTACTCATAGACTTCAAAAGTCAAATTACGCAGAAAATTAAATTCCAAATAGCATGCAGTTTCAATTCAATAATTTTTCATTTAAAAATATAATTTCAGATAAAATGGAGTTACAGATGTAAAATCATAGAAATTTTATTTTCATTTAAATGGGACTCATCACGTCATTTTAAGTATAAAAAACAGAGAAATTGTTAATGCACACTGTAAAAAAAAATCTGTAAAGGTACTATACTGTATCTAGGAAACTGGGATTCCAAGAACTTTTCTTGTAACGGTAACAACAAAAACTCAAGTTTTAGAATCGGTTACATGGATTTTTCCTGTTATCGTTACATGAAAAGTTCTTGGAATCCCAGTTTCCTAGAAAATGTTTAGTACCTTTACAGATTTTTTTTACAGTGCAATAAAAATATTTTTTAGAAAATTTGAAGATTTTTGTGTCCCTAACCCCCTTAAAGTTTTGCGTTCCCTCAGTGAAATTGCTAAATTAAATCTAATGTATTTAAAAGTGTATCGCTTGTACTTGTGATCTTCCCACATCACTGTAAAAAAAATCTATAAAGTTACTAAAATTTTTCTAGTAAATTTGTATTCTAAGAACTTTTCATCTAACGATAACAGCAAAATTTCATGTAACCGAGGAAGGTTACATGAAAAGTTCTTGGAATACAAATCTACTAGAAAAATCTTAGTAACTTTACAGATTTTCTTTTTTTTTTTTTTTTTTTTTTTTTTTTTTTTTTTTACAGTGTAACATTTCTTAAATTCATTTCATTTTTAATCATTCTTTTGTTTTAATAAAATAAAATCAGTAATTCGGTCTCTTGCCATTCAGCTTTGAGATATTTTTCTCATATACATTCATCCTTTTGAAAACTTTACAACTTTCCGTTTTAAGCAGTTATAAAATATATACCATAAAGTAAACCAAAAATTATCGATTTCCGTCAGCCCTTTCACTGAATTTTTTAGTGTGTCGCTGTAAATGAATGAGAAATGCTATGTACTATGTATTAATCTATAAAATTACAGATGGATCTATAGAAACGCAGAAATGTAGTGTTTAAAGCTTATTAATATCATTAAAATGCACCGGGGACGACTTTCCAACAGAGATTATAATGTAATTTTCTCTTTTGTGCGTCCATGTAAACAAACTATACATCCTACTTTCACTACACTCCTTATAAAGCCTATTGTAGATCCTCTGAATGATGTACATGAATTTCATAATGCTTGAAGTATCCCAATATTAATAAAATGCACCGCAAACGATTTTTCCTATAGATCGTAATGTATCGGAATTATTTGTGTGGCTGTGTAAAAGAACCGTTACTGCTTTGCACTTCATTTTCAGTACAGAACCTTCTATAGTAAACGTTAATAAATTGTAAAAAAAAAAACCTTGTGTAATTACGAGTATACACTATATGGCCATTAATAACCAGACGCTTTCACTTTTAGATATTTTGTCCAAGATTTGAAGATATATTTATGGGATTTATCTGGAACTTCAGAAATGTGAAGAATATGTTCCACTTTATATTTATTAACAGTGATTTGATCGGGAGAGTGATTAAGAATTCTACAAAAAATCAAAGAAAAATAATAATGTTTGGGATCATCCTGTAAAATAAAATGCACGAAATGATCTATCGCAGTAGTTTACAAATATATGGATATTGTTCAGTATATGTATTTATTTGTGGAAGGAAATGACGCATATTCTTAAAGATACATCGATTTTTCTGAAAAGTTCAAAAAATTCTTGCATAATTTTTGTTTATATTATGCAGGGCTTTTTATTAAATATAATGCCAAATTTGACAAAATTTGAAAAAATGTAGTAGAAATAATATTGTGCAATTGGAAGATAAATAGAATAAATATTTGATAAAATATGAACAGTTGAATAAAATATATTTTTTTATCTGCAAGCACGATAAAAAATTATTTTTTCCATGGTTTGATAGTCCATTATATGGAGCAATTCATTAAAAAAAAGCTAGTCAAATATCATAAAAATTTAGAAGTATGTCGTCATAATCCAGTGAAATGGTAATAACAATTTACGTTGAAATACAAAAATTAGGGTAGAGCTAATTTTTTAATATGTTGTATGGGTAAGTACTAAGACTAATTTCTACAGGTTTGCCAACAAAATTTTTTGCCGGCGGCGACGCCATCTTGGAAAAATGGAGAAATTTTCAAACTTTTTTTAGTTTTTCCGAAATATATGCGAAATTAAACATGTGATAAAAAAAGTTTTACCTTTTTTTAAAGTAGACTTAGTGTTTTACAATTTAAGCTCAGACTTGTTATTTTAACTCAATTAGTTTTGAAGTTACGATTCTTCAAAGTTAGGCGAAACTTTCCGAAAAAGAGAAATTTTAGAGTTTTTCACCATATTTATCAAATAGTATCTTCTAAATAGCGACTCTTTTCATCCTCCACGCTTAAAACGTTATTTTATGCTTGCCCTCATAAAAACTGTAGGCAGTAGGTATATAAAAATCGTTAGAAAAAAAAGGGAAAAAAAAGAAAAAACTATTAAAGTAAATATTTCCCCCGCATTCTATCGTTCAAGTAGATTTGTGTTGGGGGAAAGGGGAGGGGGGGGAGAATGCAATGACTTTCGACCGTTGTCGCATGAACCAATACAAGTTGTAGCATGCGAGAGCAATGGGGATAGAGGAGAGGGGGGGGGATTCTAACCAATAGCAGGTAGAGAGAGTTAAAAATAATACAAACCCTCGCTCGAGCGTCAGTTATATCCAGTCGCGTACTGCAGCTCTTAGAGATCATTTCTGACTTATCTTTTCTTTAATGCAATATGACTACTCCTGATAGGAATTTATGTTTTATTTGTAACAACAGTTTAAGTGAAGGGGAAACTAGAATTGTGAAGCAAAGAGGTATACAAACTCTACTAAAAGCAAGTGTCAAACGTGGTCTTCCAAATCACGAACGTTTATTGAATTCTATAAATGAGCTTACTCTGCATGATGGATGCTATAAAAGTTACATTAACCCACGAATGATCGAAGCATACATTCGTCGAGGTTCAAAAGATAAGCAAACGAAACCAAAACTTCGTTCAGGAGGGACAAGTTTCAACTTTCAAACCAAGTGTTTTTTGTGTGCAGAAGATATAACCAACGAATTCTTGGAATCAATGAAGAGGACTAAATTATCTAAAAGAAATAAAGTAATATTAGTTGAGAAATTGGAAGTGCGAGACACAATATTGAAAGCAGCTGAAAAACGAGGAGATGAGTGGGGAAAAGAAATAATTGACCGTCTGAAGAACGAGGAGGATTTAGTAGCAGTGGATGCACGATATCATCTTTTTTGCCAACGGAAGGTGTTTAAGTTACCCCCAACTAGTAACAAAAAGGACGTATCCATAGCAATAATATCGATGAAGCAATGGAGCAGATTTTTTTATATCTTGAGAAAAATTCATCCGAATGTCAATTTTCTATGGATGAACTGATTGCAAGTGTTGAATGTGATTACATCCCTGACGTAAGAACAATTAAAGCTCGCCTTTTTCAGAAGTATGGAGAAGATTTGTTAATTGCTGAGAATTTCCGCAAAAAGACTATTGTTTGTTTCAGAAATGTAGGATACAAGGTTATATCAGAATCATGGTATAAAAACCGTAAGACAGACCCTGTCGAAGAAAAACTACGAATAGTTGAGGCTGCTGCTGATATTATCCGAGGGGACATTCGTTCACAGGTGTACAATGTCACTGAATACACGCCACCTGATAACTTTTTGACTGATGCGACTGCTGTGATCCCTCAATCACTTTTACATTTCTTTGAACGAGTGATTCTGAAACACAAGCGTGGCTCTTTGGTTGGATGGAAAAGAAAGTGTATTGCGCTTTCACATGCAGTAATCTCAGCTGTGCGTCCTTGTTCCTTCATTTCATCACTTTTAAATGGAATTGGCGTTTATTTGTATAAGCGTTTTGGATCAAAACACCTTATTGATCTCTTGTCATCGTTTGGGTTTTCATCGAGCTACACTGATGTATCTTTACTGGAATTATCCGCAATAATGGAATCTGAAAAACCAAATATCGAGAAGGGATCATTCTGTCAATTTGTGCTCGACAATGCCGACTTCAATGTGAACACTCTTGATGGTTTGGGGACTTTCCATGCCATGGGAGAAATAATGGTGGTTAATCCTTACGAGTCAGTAAAACCTCAGAATAATATCACCCGTGTCATGCGGTGCTCTGCTGCAGAATTTATTAAAAAAACTGGTGGTAACATTGAACTACTGACGTTTAAGAAAACTAACGATGAAGGCTTGAAAAATGTTTCCATTGTTAATCTGAATGAGATTCAGCCTTTAAATGGTGAAATATTTCCTACAGGTACGGATATTCTATGGCTGTATGGGAAGAGTTTAAGCAATGTGGAAGTTCCAGGGTGGAACGGATTTATGGAAAATGCAACTAGAGACGAGTTCTATCAACGTTCCAAGATTATATGTCTTCCTTTCATCAATAATCCTCCGACGCAATATGACACGATTTATTCAGCTCTTCGATTCGCGGTCGACAAGTGTAGAGCAAGTGATCAAAAGACATGTTTTGTCACCCTTGACCAGCCCCTCTATATTAAAGCACAGGACATAATAAACAACTGTAATGACCCGGCATTGAGAAATGTGGTCCTCCGCCTAGGGGGATTTCATCTTCTCATGTCCTACATGGGAATTCTTGGAACCATTATGGCTGGAAGTGGGCTTAAGGAGCTTTTGAGTACGGTGTATGCAGAAAACAGCATTGAAAAGATGATGAACGGGCACGCGTATTCGAGGGCCGTGCGATCACATAATTTAGTTCATCTCGTTTTGGGAAAACTTATTTGGGAGACAGTACAACTGACAGAAGATGAAAAAAATATGATGGAAAACGTGTTTATTGATTTGGAGACATGTGTTGTTCTAACTATTGAGGAAAACGAGAAATTTGAAATTACCAAGAGAAAATTCAAAGAGGCTATGCATAACCTTGAAAATCGTGGACCCACCGCTAAACTATGGATGCAATATTTTCGCATGGTCACTTTAGTAAAGCAGTTTATAGAAGCAGAAAGAAAGGGAGATTGGCATTTTCATCTTGCCTGTGTCCAAGAAATGTTGCCTTACTTTCATGCTGCAGGGCATTTTTTCTACGCAAAATGCGCCCATCTGTATCTTCAAGATATGTTAGCCTTAGAAACTAGAATGGATCCAGTTGAATACAATGCCTTTACGACCCGTGGATGCTTTACCGTCAGGAGAACAGAAAAATTTTGGTCTGGTATATGGACCGATCAGACCATAGAACAGACCCTGATGAGAATGATGAAAACATCTGGAGGGCTGACAACAGGTCGAGGAATTACAGAAGCTGTGCTTACTCGCTGGACTCTGGGGATGGTGTACCTCCAAAGTATTTGCTCTGAAATTGAGAAATACTGTGGTATCACGTCAGCCAGCTCTGAACAACACATAGACATGAGGCCTGCTCGTGTTGCCCGAGATACAGAAGATGCTGCAAAACTCTATATGTGGTTATGTCAACACTATCCATTCCCTCAAAATGATGCAATAATGTCCGTTTATTCAGGAATCATTGGAGGCGAAGAAGTAAACTGCCACCTGTCCGAACAGATTGGAAAAGATGGATTAGCAAGAATTGTCGGCAATAATTTTCAAGATGTCAAATTTCAACGCAAGAAGAAGGTAGTCACCCTCGCGGGCACCAGTAATACCGTAAAAATTGGAAACGATAAGCTAATTATAGATCCCCTCACAATATTTCACAGGTTGTGCATTTCCAAACAATCTGATGAAGATTTGAAGAAATTCTTCAAGTTCGAGCTATCTCCTTACCCCATGTCATTATTTTCAGGTACAGGTATGCGTAAGGGGACCAAATCATCATTTTATGATTCATTTATTCCATTGAAGAATGAAGACATTTCCGATGGAAGTAAATATGTTGTTGTTGATGGCGGTCATATTTTACATAAAGTAGTGTGGCGTAGACATAGTACATTCATGGCTATAGCAGATAGCTACATAAAATATTTGCGAACCCATTACGGTATGAACGTTTCTTTGATGGTTACCCTTTAAGCGCTGATCAAAAATTCACCAAAAACTGTGAACGACTTCGTAGATCTACACATTCTACTCCGGACATCATCTTCGACAGCACCACTATATTTCAAAGTACACAAGAAAAATTTCTTGCTAATAACAATAACAAGAAACACTTCATTGATTTTTTGAAAAATTTATTAGAAAAAGCTTTAATACATGTGCAACAGGCAGTTGAAGATGCTGATGTACTGATTGTCAACACTGCAATTTCAAAAGCCTCTCTGTATGATAATGTTTTCATAGTCGGAGAGGATATTGATCTACTTGTACTCCTCACAGCATTACAATCGCCTTACAAAAATAACGTGTTCTTTCAAAAGTGCGGAAGAGGTAAAACTCCTGATATATTTTACTCAGCTTATTTGTTTCGCTACAGCTTTTCCAAAATCCTACTGTTCCTCCACGTTTTCAGTGGGTGTGATACCACCTCAGCACTTTTTGGCCACGGGAAAAACCAGTTTTGTTCACTGGTTGTAAAGTATCCTGAACTTGAAGAAAAGACAACAGCTTTTTTGAACCCTAATGCAACGTTGGAAGAATTGGAAAAAGTGGGAGAACATTTCCTGATTCGATTGTATGGAGGTGACCTAACAATACAAAACATCGATGAGCTTCGGTATTACATGTTCATAAAATCTGCTTCCAGGACGAAATTCAACCTAGCTAGGTTACCTCCAACAAGAGATGCTGCTCAACTGCATACGATGCGTACATATCTCCGAGTTCAATCATGGTTAGGGAAAAAAATGATCCACTGATGTGGAGTTGGGTGAACACTTCGATGGGTCTCTTTCCCATAAAAGCAAACAATGACGCAGCTCCAGATTCGATCCTCCACACAATCTTCTGCGCTTGCAAAAAAGGATGTTTGAAAGCATGTGGGTGTCGAAAAGCAGGACTGAACTGCACAAATATTTGCAAGCATTGTAATGGCCAGTCCTGTGAAAATACACCTGAACTTTTCTTAGCCTCTGACTTGGAGGAAGAAGATGATATGGAATCCATCGACATGCTGCGAGAAGATGAGAACGAAGATACTGAAAATCTTTCACTCAACTCTATAAACATTGGTACATCAGTAGAAAATGACGATGAAAATTCCGCTATCGACCGCCCAGGCCCTTCTAAGTAGGGATGGGACGAATATTCGGCCAATATTCGGTATTCGGCCTATTCGGCCCTTTTGCCGAATATTCGGTTGGCCGAATATTAAAGGCTTGTTGACCGAATACTTCGGCCGAATACCTGTAGCCGAATATTTAGAGATATCTTGCCGAATACTGCTAAAATCTCACCGAATAGTGAAAGATATCTTGCCAAATAAATTTCAGATTTAAAGAATTTCATTCTTGCAATTTTTTTCTCTAATCCAAATTGGCTACTTCATTTATGAAGTCATTCTCACTCTTACTTACAAAATATAGAGTTATTCAGATATTAAAAAATATACATCCTTGCTGTATTTTCTATAAAAGTTAGTGATATTCTAGAAAATGCTGCCCAAGTTGGAGATTTAATTGTACGGGAAATGTCATCATTAGAGAATGATATATTACAATTCAAGATATAAAAATACTGCCTTATTCTAAAACGCTCGAATATTTATTAATGTCTGCAAATTCCATGCACATATAAAAAAGGCTCTTATGAAATTGATAACTTATTTTCTATAAAGTAAGAAATGAAAAAAATTTATTCACTAGGTGTGTTAACGAAGATTCATTTTCAAAATGAAATATAATATATCGCCATTCCAAATACAATGGTACATCTGAAAGCAGAACTGGTGTCAAACTCGATACACATTAGATGACAACTTGCTTTATGAAGATGGTTTTATAGATATTTTAATATAAATTCTAAATACTCAACAAAATAATTTTTACATTTAAATAATTATTTGCATAATTACTGACTTAAATATGTAACATTATGTATATATTTTTAATTTAATCTTCCTTCCTTCATGTTGTTATCAATTTCTGTTTATCCTTTTAATGCTTGTTGAATAAGTGGAATATTGAAGTTGAATATTGTATGTGCCGATTCAAATGTCAAAGATTTTGTTAACATATGCATTCTACTTTAAGCATAACCTTTTGCTTTAACGTAATTTGTAATTTAAAGCTTGGCATCTGATTTCAGAACAGTCTCATTCTTACGAATTTGCTTATCACTAGGGACACAAACTCTAAATGATCAAATTTACTTCATTAAAGGTTACTTCAGAAAATATGTCCTTGTGAGTTCTGAGAGAGAGAGAGAGATTAAAAATATTATTGATTTTGGATGCAAGAAGTATCAATTGATAGTAAAAGTGAAGTACATTCTTCATATTTTAATAGAAATATTTTCCCATCTTGACTTACTGAAAATCAATTTGATGTACGTTAGAATAAAGGATATAATGCAATTTCATAATTTTTTTGTGTTAAAATAAGTTTTTCAAATTTAAAAATACATTTAAAAGCATATTTAAGAGTAATAATTATTAATGAGCTCCTATTTTTTAAATTATATATAATCAAAATTTATTTTCTTTATTGGAAAAAAATTTTTACTATTCGGCCAAATCACTATTCGTCCCATCCCTACTTCTAAGCGCCAAAAATCGTAAGTGACATTATAAACTTTATGTAAAGTTTTTTCTAGATTGTGTTTAAATGTGTAAATAAAATCATTAAGGTACACATAACTAGTTTTTAATTCTGTTATTGATCCTCACTTAAATAAATTTGAAAAAAAAAAATATTTGAGGGATGCATTTGGCGAAAACAATATTTTCTAAAACTTTCTATCTCGTGATATTTTTAACACACGGAAACTAATCGGTAGTCAAATTGTACAAACTAACTCTTGTGTGAAAGTTATAAATAGTTTTCTATCGTAGGACTCGCAATTTTAAAGTTATGTGTAAAAATTACCCGAAAATTCTCGAATTTTATCTTTTTTGAAAAATTTTGCGTAACTCTGAAGAGCTATAACTCACTAACTATTATAGGTATAAAAATCCAATTGTACTCAAACTGTGGCAAATTTAGTCCACTTTGTAAAAAAGTTTAAAAACATTTTTGTTAGATGGATATTTCAGCAAATATTTTGTAAAAACTAAAAAAAGTCCGATAAATTAGAGGTTTTTCCAAGATGGCGGCGCCAGCGGCAAAAAATTTTCTTGGCAAACTTGTGGAAATTAGTCATAGTACTTACCCATACAACATATTAAAAAATTAGCTCTACCCTAATTTTTGTAATCATTTTTTACCATTTGACTGGACTATCAATATAGTGAACGAATTTTCAGTTGCTCTCTAAAAGTTGAGGAATGATAAGGGATTTTCCACAAATTGGCATTACTTATTATCTGGGTTTCACTAAAGAAGTTGATACTTAATGAATGTCTATAAGTAGGTTAAGAAAAAATGCTTTGTTTTTCATATTTCTTTCTTTCTTGGAAAAAGTTCACTTTGGTGGTTTTCCAAAAAGAACTAAGAAATAATTAAAAATGAATATTAAAAAAAGTAAAATGTAAAAACGACAATTTATGGAAAACTCCTTATCATTTAACTTAGAGAACAATCAAAAATCAGAAGCAATCTTTCACTTTTTGGTTGACATCGTAATAGACAGCAATGTCGGCTGGAATAGCTATTGGAAAAGAGTGGAAAACTGACCAACAAAAGAACCTTTTTCCGAATAACTAATGAAATCTTAGAAATTTGACGACTTGTACGTAATTTTCTTTACTTCAAATTTACCCGTGTTATAACATTTTTAGTTTGCTTCTGTTTCTATTATACAGGGTGGTTAGTAATTGACGTTAGGTGTTCAGAGCTCTCTAGCGAGTAAAGTTTTGGTCGAAACATAACCAAATTTGATCAGCAATAGTAACGTAATAACGTAATAGACCATGGGATTTCGAATTCTTAAAAAAAAAAAAGAAATAAAGAAATAAATAAAAAAATTTAAAAATCGCCACTAGGGGCAATTTTAGCATTGTTTACCGAATAAAATGCATTCATTTGCATAAAATCAGTTCTGTGTAGCGATCATGAGTATAAAAGGAAAGTCTGGGATAGTTTTTAGACCAACTGCTTTGTGATGGCTCACAACTTGGGATCATGCTTTGCTAGTCCAAAAAAAATCGCCACTAGGGGCAATTTTGGCGCACCAAAAACGTATTAATGTAAATGATGAATGATTAAATGCCAAAAATTACAGTACAGATCAATTTTATACTGCTGAGATACTGCCTGAGCGCTGATGGTACCTGCACATTTTTCATCTCTTGTTCGACAATAGCAGTTAAAACTTTGTCAACTTGTTATTGACTAGTCACTTTGCGTCCTTGGCCTTGTTGCCGCATAGTTTCAAAACGATGAATCATCGTTTGTAAATTTGTTATGCTCATCGGTTCTTTTGGCAAATTCTGTAATCGGTGAAATTCAGGAAGAGCAGCATAGCAATTCTCGTTCTGCTGATAACACAGCTTGACTAGCAAAGTATGCTAAGAGTTGATAATGATGTGAACTCTCCAAACCTTTACTTTTACACTCATGATTGCTACACAGAACTGATATATGGAAATTGATGCATTTTAGTCGGTAAACAACGCTAAAATTGCCCTTAGTGGCGATTTTTTTAATTTTCTATTTTTATTTTTATTTTTAATTTTTATTTTTTTTTTATTCGAAATCCAATGATCTACTATGTATGCTGATCAAATTTGGTAATGTTTGGACCAAAACTTTACTCGCTAGAGAGCTCTGAATACCTTACATTAATTACTAACCACCCTGTAGTTTAATTCAGTTATTTTTTTCATCCATATCTGTCTTTCAGAATTAAAAAATGTTTTCTAAATAGTTTATTATGATTATTTCCTTTTTTATAGCAGTTTATAAATATTAAATTTCCTTTATGATTTCAGGCCCATTCAGTTAAAGACGAAATCAGTCTAGTGTGTTTTTATCGATGGATCTTTTTTAATTTCGACGGAATAGATTTGCGCCCACTTTATTATGCAAATACATCGGCTGTATGCTGGCGGTCAATATTTGTAACGACAAAAGATCCTGGTGTAAGTTGATTTTTTCCTTGATTCTGTTGTCAGTTTTGTGATCAGGGCCGTAGCTAGGAATGAACAATAGGGGGGGGGGGGGCTCAAGAGAATGTAGATGGCGCTCATAATTTTTTTTCTCTCTTTCTCTGACGCAGAAAGATAAACTAATGCATATTCACATTGTAGGTACTATGTTTCTTATTAAACTAGTGTAATAATTTCATTTTATGCTAAGAAAAGTATAGGATGATGAAAATTTTGAGAGTATAACTGGTGCAAAATTAAATATGTTAGTTTCCTATGTACAAATAGAATGAAGAAGTATTGAAATACTTATTTTTGATTCAATTTAGTAATTCTGCAAAACTGTGAATTAGATTTTTGAACAGACTTTCATTTGAATTTTCGGAACAGAAATACATTGAGTGACCTTGAAATCTTTTCCAGGGGGTGGGGGGCTGAGCCGCCCATAGCGCCCCTTTAGCTACGGCTCTGTATGTGATAAATTAAATTTTACGAAAAAGTGTAATTTAAAAAAATAACAATATTTTTGTAGTTGGTTAAATTAAATATTTCTATATGTTTTATTTTAATTAGTTCTGTGGATAATTATGTGTTTATAAATAAAACTTCGTTTCTAGATGAAATTCCGTTTTCATATTTCTTTAAATCATGATTTATTGAAATTTCACTAAACAAGGAGGCTTTCTTATTCTTTGCGGAATTCTTTTTGTAAATAATGAGTTTTAAACAGATATTTCATTTATGCTGACACGAAACATAATCAGTAGGAGACAGTAATAATTTTTTGTTGCATTTTTTTTTTCAGCACGAATAAGAAATATAACATAAAAAAACCATGTTAGAGAATTATGCAAATGAAAATTAAATCTTTCGGCAATTGATAGAAATTTTTTTTAATTATTTTCTTCTTTTTCTTTTATTAATACTTTATATATTTTTTTTTATATTATTTTACAATATTCCTGTCATTTGTTGTTTTGTTGAAGCTGTTGTTTTCCTATGGAAATAGATGGTTGGCAAATTCCACATAAAAAGATACAAAACTTAATTTTTTTTTTTTTTTGATCAATTATTACTTATAATAACAAATTTGATTATCTTTTTATTTTATTTATTTATTTATTTTTTTTTTTTTTTTAGTACTCCGTTGGCTACAACACCAACATTTCATTGTAATTATTCTTCTATTTATGTACTTTCTTATCCTTTTTCAATTCAAAACATGGGATAAGAAAAGAAAAATGCAGGAATATCTTTAAATATTCGTACCTATTCTATATTTTCTGGAAAAAAGTTTAAGTAACAGAAGATATAAATATCTTTAAAATAAAATAACATTTTAATGAATGAATATTTGCTATTAATATACAAATTACTAGGGACTCTTTCTCGACGAGGCACGCTCGCAAACTCCCATTCACACGCCACAGACTCTAAAAACACAAATTTGATCTGCTTTAAGAAAGATTACAGAAAATGGAATTATAATTAAATGGTCACTATTAATCTTAAGTGTAATCGGATTGCCATTCATTTTTTGACTGAGGAATGTTAAAGTGGATCAACTGTTGTTGAGACAGTTGACTGCTGTTGAAACAGCTAACGGTTGTTTTCTTAATTGATTAAATAAAATCAATTAAACATTGGAAAATTAGCTTGTAAAGAAATGGCTAACTAAGCAATGTCACTGCTTCCGAAAGTTATTATGACGGTATAAGAAAATTGTTTAAAATGAAACCTTTTAAATGTATATCGTTTTAAATACCGTATTTACTCATGTATACCGCACATGCGTGCATAACGCGCACCTAGTATTTTAGAAGGAAAATTGTTGATTTTTTTTTTTTATCTTGTACATAACGCGCATCATACATTTGGCATGCAAGGGAATGATGCATCAAATGAATTTCAGTAAAGAAAATTGGAGAGAAATCTACAAAACTTGTTTTTATATACCTATATAAATCTGTAGCTTTACAAATGAATTTAGTAAAATTATACTAATCTTACTAAAATTTTATCTGTAACTAAAGTCGCAGTTATAGATAAAAAGTTTCCTAAAACAATTTCTTAAAATTTTTTTAACCTTATAGATTTTTTTATTCATAGCTCAAATCTAATGAATTTTTGCTGTTACCGTTAGATAAAAAACAGTAGCACCAATGAAGATTGCTAAGTAATATTTAATTAATGTTAACTACCGCTTTTGTATATAAAAAAAGTGCAAGAAGTGAAATAAAGATGGAGGAATATTACTATTCTGTAAGATTCCAGTTTTAATTTCTTCTTTGAATACATTTCTTGATTCATAGGTGTATATCGTGGGATTACATAAAGCATTTAAAAAATTCCGTGTATAACGCGCACCCATGTTTTTTGCCCTAAATTTCGAGAGAGAAAAGTGCGCCTTATACACTACATGGCCGTTGATGACCGTCCACTTGCGATTTTAGACATTTTGTTAAATATCTAGAAAAATACATGAGGAATTATCCCGAAACTCTTAGTGTATAAACATAATAGTACAAGTCATATATTTCCGTGAAAAGTTTTTCCAGAAATTTTATAGGGGACCATCAACAAATTAAAAAAGAATGAATATATTTTGGATAACTCTGTCAAAACTAATGTAGCAAAAGCGCTCAAACTGTAGATTATGATTAAATGGCTTATTGCAATAAATTGTCTTCATTTTTATGTTGGTAGCATGTATACTCGTAGAAAAATCAATGGTTTTATAAAAACAGTCCCAAATTTTGCCAAGATTTTTGCTTAAAATTTGCAAAGTTCTTAAAATAAAATAATATTCTTTTCTGAAAATATGACAAACAACATTGCACATAATACCCTGCATTCACAATTAAAAAATAATAAAAATTACATGAAAAATGAGTAGGTTTACTAAATAATTTTTACTGCGCATGCGTCAACGATATCAAAATTTCATTTGCATATTATGTTAGCTAAATGTATAGAGCAACATTTGTGAAAGTCGAGAAATCATTGCTTGAAATTTTTGAAAATAATCGTCAATGGAATAAGATTAAACCCGTTATTCCCAAAATGAAGCAAAAACAAGAGGAACTGCATCCATATATTCATTGATTAGTATCAATATAAAATACACAATATGGGACGTACTACTACATTTGGATAAAATCCCTCATTTTCTTGCTTCATTTTGGGAACAACGGATTTTGTGCTTATTCTATAGACAATTACTTTCAGAATTTTATAGCAAGGTTTTTGAGATTTTCACCAAAGTTGCTCTATACATTTAGCCACAATATGCAAATGAAATTTTGATATCTTTGACGCATGCGCAGTGAAAAATTATTTAGCAAACGTACTCATTTATCATACAGTTTTGATTATTTTTTAGTTCTCATTACAGGGTATTGTGTGCAATATTATTTGTCATATTTTCAGAAAATAATGTTACTTTATATTAAGAACTCTGCAAATTACAAGCAAAAAGCTTATCAAAATTTGGGACCATTTTTGTAAAAACCTTAATTTTTCAACGAGTATACATGCTATTCGCATAAAAATGAACACGCTTTATTACAATAAGCCACTTAATCATAATCTACAGTTTGAGCGCTTTTGCTACATTATTTTTGACAGTTATCCAAAAGTTCATTATTTTTTAATTTGTCGACGGTTCTCCATGGAGTTTTGGGAAAAAATCTTCACGGAAATGTATGACTTGTACTATTATATTTTTACACTAAGTGTTTCGGGATAATTCCTTATGTATTTTTCTTGACTTTTAACAAAATGTCTAAAACTGCAAGTGGACGGTCATCAATGACCATGTAGTGTACACGAGTAAATACGGTATCACATGTTTTTCACAAATGTTTTGTTTCTCGTTTTGACATTCACAGAAAAATATTTTCTTTTTAATTGAAAGAAATTACTGTTTTTTGCGCTGTTTTAGAATTGATTACAAGAACTTACAAGGACCGTCTCGAAATATGTAATAAATCTCCAATGTAAATATAATTTTTATAGAAACCGTTTGACATTATTATTATCTGGGCATAATTTTTTATATTTATGGCTTTTAGTAATAATTCAAATACTCTTTTAAAGTTCTCTTTTCTATTTTAATATTCATTTGTAAATAAAATTATCATGACGAAACTTTTCTCATTTAATATTTTTAACGCATGATAATTTTAATTTTTAATCCCTTAACTGGCACTTTCTTTTCCGTTCAATAAATTGAAAATAACGGATTCTCAGCACAGTTTTTTAAATAAAATATTCGTAACATTTAATCTAAATATTTCCGCCTTTAAATAGTATATATATATATATATATATATATATATATATATATATATATATATATATTTTTTTTTTTTTTTTTTTTTTTTTTTTTTTTTTTTTTAATGTGGTGTCAAAGAGCTTTAAAGGATGAATTAAGAAAATTCGACTTGCCTGTACGGCGTACGGGTAAATCAGTTTAGGGGTTAATTAAAAATTTTCTTTTCGTTTTTAATTGCCTGTGTAGATACATTTTATATTGAAAGTTTATATTATTCCTGCTATTTTATATTTTAGCAACGACATAAAAAAAATTACCTGTTCGAAAAATCAAATTAATCATTATTGAAATACTCACTATTAAAAATATCTATGGAAAATATAAAAAAATGAGAAATTACCAACTGAAATAAATAATTGCGCATTACGGACCACAAACCTGTCAATTATGTCCCTATAAAAGAGGATTTGATTCCTGTGCATAGTTTTTGCTCCTATAAAACTTTTTTAACGGTACTTATTTTGTCCAGTTAAATAATTCTTAAAATATTCTTCGATTTAAAAACATGTCTAACACTCGCTGTATTTAATGTACTATTATATCCTTTATTTAATGTATTATTTATTATTACAAAAATATCAGTTCGTTAATTTTTTTTTTTTTTTTTTTTTTTTTTTTTTGTAAATAGGAAATTATTTCTATAGAAACTTTTTTATAGCGTTCCAGAAAAAAAATTTATGTTTTAAGTAGAAACTGAGTTAGGGACTTTTCCAAAAAAAGACCTCTGATTTAGAAAGTTTTCACTACTTTCGGGAAAAACTGACTTTTGATTACCTGGTAACATCGTGTAAAATTGCAATTTTTTTATTTTCAAAATTAATATTTCAAAATTTTAGTGTAAATGCAACATTACGGGAACATAATTATTTGTCCTTGAAAGAGTTGAATTTACATTTATTTTCATTTAATTGCTAGTCTTTTTACTTACAGTAACAGTACTTATTCCATACATTAAATTATTGGAAAATATTTAAAAAACATTTCCAATAAAAATTGGTTAAAAAAAGAATAAAAAAATATTTTTTATAGTTAACACGTTGAGTGCCACAGTGACTGACAATGAAGCTAAAAGATTTATATTTTTTAAAATAATTATTACAAAAGTATAATCCTGAAAATAATAAAATGTAAGTAAATTTTAAATAAACTAACAGTAATTATTTAAAACAATATATATATATACATATATATATAATTTTATATCTTATTTTAGGCGGTCAATCATGATGAAAGACACAGTCAAAACGGAACGGTGTCAGTCACCGGTGACTGACATGGCGCTTTAAGTGTGAAAGCCAGTGTTCTCGCTGACATTTGACCAACATTAGTAATTTGGCTAATTAAAAATAAAAAACATTCGCCAAATGAAAAAAGTATTAGCCAAATAGATTCGCCGTGTGGCGCTAAAAAAGTATCTTTAATCCTTTAATTTACCCCCTTTTTCTCAGTATGCTCTAAAATAACCTGAGTTTTTATAATTGCGACAATGATTGTTATTAATCTAAATTCATCTATCCGCTACAAATATATTAAAAATATGCATATTCTAAATACTTGCGTAATCAAGAAAAAAATTCTAAAACCGATCTAACTCATTAAAATGTTATGAAATAAAACTTCCTAAGTTAATTCAGAATTTTATGATATTACACTCAATGAATCTGAAAAATCAAAATATGTCATATTGAAATATATTTTTCTTTTTCTAGAATTCTTCGGTTTTCCTTAGAAGCCCATACTTTAAATGCAGTTTCAAAATTGTACTCATCAAAACACAGAGCAAAAGCACACACACACACACACAAAACAAAAACAAAAAAAAGAAAAGAAAGAAAAGGCAAAAATTGAGCACTAGCAATTTGACGAATCTGATCGCTTATTTACTTGCCAAATGAAGAATTTAGTCGCAATTTGGCGCAATGGCTAGCGACAGCGAGAACACTGGTCAAATCTATGTCCGTGAAATGTACATTTATTTGTTAATAATTATTTTTCACAACCATTCCTTAAAAAACACGAAAGCATATATCTCAAGTTGTTATTTAAATTTTGGATCAAATTTGATTGTTCCAGATATACAAGATTATAATACATTTAATATATTTAAAGAAAAGTTATTAAAATAGCCCGATATGTAATAAAGTTGAAAGAAAATAATTTGGGAATACTGTAATGAAATAACATTGTATTCCGAAGATTTAAAATTACATTTATATTTTTCATGATCTCTGTCCTCACAATGTTTTTATTTGAATATATTTGTAAAGCAACTTTTTCACTCGCTGTTAATATATTTCACGTGTAAAGAAGCACCGCTATCAATTTGTATACGACTTTCATTAACAAAATAGCATTTCAAATTATACGACAATGTCAGCTTTTTTAGGTTTCGTTCATCTGACGAAACCCTATTCGTCTCTGTTCTTTCTCTATCACAGAGTCTGTACACAAAAAACTGTATAAGTCAAGTATTTTAAATTTTATGTACTTACAGCTGAATACCTCGTATCACACTATAAATCATAAAATTTTGAAAAAGTCCGTTATTTTAGTTAAATTAACTTTATTAGTGTCATCCGCTAATTTCCGCGATTTAAATTTCAAAAGCGAAGCTTAATTTGAACGTTTTTGTGTGTAGACATCATAGTTTGGAGGTAAAACGTCTCATTAGTAAATAGAAGATTGTTAACCCCCCCCCCCTTCCCCGGCATTGAAAGCTGAAATTTTCATATTAAGATGGATTTAATAAAAAGAAATTTTGTATTTTTTGCCAATTTAAAGGTTTTATCTAACATTCATATTATTTTTTGAAATTGTAGTTTTTTTCTGTTTTAAAAACTATTGTGATTTGTTAATGATTCAACATTTTAAATTTCGTTTAAACATTTTTTTTTCGTTTTCAGAAATTTAAAATTTTATTTATATCTCCGTTATTTTTTCTTTATAGTTTGGATTTTCGCAAAAATTTGGAATTTCGGTTTTTATTTAAGTAATTTGATTTGGAGATTTTTAATTTGATTGAAACAAATAACCTATTTTTATAATTATTTTAAAATTAAATTTGTTGGTGCTACCATCTATGTAATAACTTATTAATTATAAATAAACAATTTGGCTTTATTAATTAAAATATAAGTTGTTTTGAAAGAAACATTAAACGAAACTTTCTGTGCGATCTGCGATCACACTTACCCACGTTTCTTCATTAAAATTATGTTGATTTTAAAAATACAAGTATGTCTTTATTACAGAAAATTTAATGGACCGGTTTTATCTGAGAAGCTTGTAAATATATTGTTATATATTTTAATTATTTTTTAAAAATTCAGAGATCTATTTTATTAATATTGTCTTATTTCCTATTTTGTTTAAATATTTTTGCACTTTTCATTACCTACATATCTCCGAGAAATAATGGATTAAAGGGCCACTATTCTAAAACTATTCTTGATAAAGGACTATTAATGAGTGTTCATGTTGAGTTAGCACTAGAACCGGCGGCTATTTTACTCAAGTTTTACAAAAATGGTTTCTCACCAGAATTTGAATTGTAAAGATTTTAACCTATTTAATTAGCCTATTTTTGTGCTGCATACATTTAACAAATCTTATGAAGAAAATTACGGTTCGAATCGACTATTATCAATCTAGCTGGGGTCATTTTGACCCTTGATGGCCATTCTAGTGTTAGTATCAACTCTTTTTCTGTATTTATTAATGCGCTGAATCTATTTCAGACTTATACCATTTGTAAGAAATAAATTATTGAAATGGTGCATTTCCATGTTCAAACACCCTGTCTATATTACGAGTTTCTAAGTAAAAGTTCCTCATAATTATAAATGTATTGTTATTTTTTAAAGGATGAAATAATTTAATTGATTATATACATTAAAGGGAGAGAAATAGAAGATAATAACGCTATATTGACTGCTTTTGTCTATGAATCCGACTGGCTCTGATTAAATTTACTTTCAGACCAAATGTTTGCACAAAAATACTGTCTATAGGTTTGTTTGTTTAACCATAGTAATATAAAATAATAAACATAAAACTGAACATTTATAACCACCCAACTAAATAAAAATTAATTACTCATCAATAATTTATTCAAATTCAACTTATCTTAATTACAATTTCTTTAAGAATTTAAACACTAAAAAAAGAGAACAATGTAGCCTATCAAGTATCTATCTTATAGTGTCTATCAGTCTACAGGATATACATAACACAAATACTTAAACATAATGTGCTAAGTGTGCGTATTTTTTAGTTAATTATATACCAGATACCTGAGTAAAGATTAAGTTCACTAGATGGCAGCACTACATAAATATAAGAATGTTTCACTGAATTTTGGTTTATTTTCGTTTCAAAGAGGATTTAATGGCCTTATCTCTGCACTGTAAATTAGGACACATTTTTTTCTGCGTAAACTTTTTTTTTTTTTTTTTTTTTTTTTTTAATAATATATATCCTTCATTCTCATAGAATATTTGGATACACACAAAGTCGTTTTTAGAAATGTGCAACAGGTTTCACGCCATAAAGCGCGAAGAATCTAGATTACCTTTTAAGGAGAGAGAAAATCAGCAGATTTTCTTTGTTTGTTAATATTATTAATAATAATTTATTTATTGATGCACATATATTAAGGTTTCAGTGTTTAATCACTTAGATATAAGATATAACCTACAAAAAAATTATTACCTATACACCCCAAAATAAATCTTTATTAAATCGTGACATTTGAATATGGAAGAGAAGGGTGTAAAAAGAGACTCTTTATATCTTGAGAAATCTTTGGAAAAAATTATTATAATTTTTAATAAGATCACTAGGGACACAGGCCGAGAGGAAGAAGGGGGGTGTTTTTTTTCTTTTGTCATCAACCTTGAGTTTTCTACTGGACGGATTTTAGTAATTATTTCTTTTAATGAAAGGTGTTCATATTTAGATGTGCCCATTCTAGCTATTTTTTAATTTATTTCCATTTTTATACTTAATTTAAATTTTAGAAGCTTGTTTTATTTTTAATTTTTTTAGAAACAATGGCAATTGGATTACTTCCATTGTTGCAGAGAAAAGAAAAATAATGAAAAATGTGTAGACACTTGGCATTCCAAACGTGTTTTTTAATTTCTTCAATTTCGGTCAAATGTATATATATATATATATGTATGTATACACGCATACTTTATTTTGAAAAGCGAAAAAAAATCATATTTACTCTGATGACACGAGAATATTGCTTATTAGGCTTATTTTATCTTTATGCATTTCAATTTTATTTATACTAATTCTTTTTATTACAAAAAAAAAATACATATTTAGTTTATTCTATGATGGTTAAGCATAAAAATACGTATATAATGTACGTGTGAAAAATCTGTTGCGGTGAAAGTGGCTACATGCTTAGTTTTAAAAATATTTTTACCTTGACACATGTAAAGAGAAAAATTTATCTGATAGTGTCAAAATAACGTAATTTATGTGTATTTTTCATTTCTAGATTGTAAACAGGGCCGTAGCTAGAAGTGTATAATGGGGGGGGGGGGGGTCAAAACTATGTAGGGGGGCTCATTTTTTATCTCTCTCTCTTTGTGGCACAGAAAGATAAATTAGTGCATATTCACAGTGTAGTTACTATGTTTCTCATGAAACTGTTGTAATACATTCATTTTATGCTAAGAAAGGAATATGATGATGGAAAATTCGAGTGTATAATTAGTGCAATATTAAACATCATGTTAGCTTCACGTGTACAAATAAAAAGAGCGAGTATTGAAACACTTATTTTAGTTACATTTAAGTATTTCTGCAAAACTGTGAAAGGGCCTCAAAACCTTTAGCCTTTAAATTTTTGAACTGAATATCATTTGGATTTGCGGATCATAAATTCATTTATTGACCTTGGAATATTTTCCAGGGGAGGTTCATAATGTTTTAGGGGAGGGGGCTGAGCCGCCCCTATCCCCCCGCATAGCTACGGCCCTGATTGTAAATATCATAATTGGAGACTTTATTGATTATTTCATTTTGATTATATGTTCTCTCTCGCTTAAAAAATGATTTTAGGTGAGATAGATTATTTTTCAATAAAAAATCCAGAAAAGTAAATAATTTCAGAAAAGTTAAAATTAATAAAAAATTGTTTTACAAAAAAAAAAAAAAAGACTTTATGTAAGGATTATAAGAATAATTTCTGTATGTTTATAGTTCATTTAACAGTTCCTTATTATCGGCAAAGTCCCATTTCTTTAAATGTGGAATTATCCATAAAAAATAGTTATCTACTTTTGAACGGCAGCCAAAACCCAACTGCAATTTTTAGAAATGCATAACGATGGTGACAATGAACAGCACTACCGCTTTCACTTTTATCGTATTTGCATTAATTCTAAATCTAAATACTGTACAATTTCAATTGTTACTTAACAAAACAGGAATAAAATTAACTTTTGGATGAATTTAAAAAAAAAAAAATTCAAAAAATTACTCAATAAATTTTTTTGAAACATGACTCTCAATTTAGCGACATTTTAAATTATTTTCAAGCATGAATTATTTTTGAAATCTATTTCAATCAACTTAAAAAATAGAGGCAAAGAAAAGAAGAAGATAAATCATAAGAAAAGATTATCCATGGAATGCAGCATTTTCCACTAAACTGAAATCTGCTAATCAAAAACACATGTATGCAGTTTATCTGGAACATAAAATTAATATCATGTCAAATTGCTTGAAATATGTTTCGAAATCAGATTATTGGATATGTTATTTTATAACAAGGAAAGTATCCCCGTATGTGGAAATGGGGCAGCCATCCCAACTATGGAAAGGGGACGAGGAACCATAGACAATAATTACCGGTCGATAGCATTAGATTTCTGTTTCATCTACAAACTGTCCTAATATTATTGAACAATATTTTCTTCATTTATACATAAAAAATAATAAGCTTAAAACAATGAATGCGTTGAATGAAGAAACCATGCGAAGAAATTACCAGTCGAAAGCATTAAAATTCTCTTTCATCTGCAAACTGTCCTAATCTATATGTACATTACGCTAACATATGCGGCACAAAAAATCTAGATTACTTGTTAATTGTTTATGGTAACGTCCAAATGACATACATCTTATTGGTTACTATGCAAAAGTCTTTTGGTAAGATTTAGGCTGCGGTTTGTTTAAAAATAGTGAGTTCATAATTTATCAGCACAGATGTCATTTATGTACCACACTGGCGCGTTATTTTTCTGACGCCAATTTGGCGAAAACTTAGTTTTCAAATACCAGTTACATTCATATTTTTTAACTAATTTCTATTATTTTAAAAAGGAAATAATAATTAAAAAACAGTTTAATTAATAATTATAGAATAAAACAATTTATATCATTTTAAAAAAATAAAAGCAAACAAACATTTGATTAATAAATAAATAACAATAGCCGGGTTACCATGTGAGGCACACATAATTGCCATTTTGTTGCAATCGCGCCAATCGGACATCTGTGTCTATTTCTCTAGCGGAATCTTCTAATTTGGAAAAAAATTGAGCAATCAAAATTAAGTATGAATTAAAGCAATATGATTTAATGCTTAATGTACATTCGAGGGAGACCAAACTGGCCTCCAATGGCGGCTAGTATTACTGAAAAATATTTTCTCCTTTTTTACATAAAAACTAATTAGCTTAAAAAATGGAATGCGTTTCAGAAGAAATGAAATTGAAACGAAGAATTATTGATGAGGGCATTTTAAAACCTCTTTTTTAACGTCGAATTTCGACGAGTTATTCAAGCTCGTATTTAATTATGTTTAATTGCATATTTTTGTGGTTTCATGAAATTTTAACTCAATAACTTTATTTTTAATGTAATAAATTTGAAAAAAAAAAATGTGTTCTTTTTAAGCTTTTTTAGCTCTAATTTAGATGCCGGGGTTTGCCGGACGTTTGTCAATGGACGCCGGACAATGTGAAGTATAGTCACATTGCTTATAGTTTTTAAAAACCAATTTTTAAAAAAAAATTAAAAAGAATAACTCTTCCGCGTATAGTTCTTATGTAGTCTTTTTAAATATAAATTGTTTTGGTAATCTCCTAGTAACACTCAAAGACTATAATCTCTACACTACAACTCAACTTTAGAGACTCATCTTTGATAAATAATATATATACAAATACATTGATTTCCATAAATAAATATAACTATACATACATTAAAATTAATCACATTTAATCAAAAATTACTTGTAAGTAAAAATATTCTATCAATAATTACCTTTCTCTTATAAATTATAAGAAATTAAATAAACTTTGTATTATATAAATCTATACTATTTGAATGCGTACTTTGATGTACATATAACATTAATTAAGTATTTTTATTAATAGAAAATCAACAGTAATGGTTTTAAAAGTAAAACACACGAACTATAATTTTGGACATGATTTTGCTTCAAATTTTCCTCAGTGCGCCGCCAAGACAGTGTTAGAGCATTTTCTAGATCTAGGATAACCCACTGCAGTTTTTCTACTAATATTACAAGTCACACAATCCGCCAAAAATGGCTGGATTGTATCAAGAACTACATTACCCTGAAGCTCGATCGACTGAAGACAGTTTTAATGTTACTTTTTTTAATTAAATATTATTTGTATATTTTTTGTGGTAGCTGTATTTATTTATTTATTTATTCTTTAAGAACAGGGTTTGCACGAGTACTGTTATTTTCCAGTCAAATATCAGTATTTTCTCAGTAAAAAAAAAAAAAAAAAAGTGCAAATGTGCGAAATTTTACTTTTTAAAAGCAAAGAAATTCTATAAGAAAATACTGGTTGCGAAAATTTTTCTAGTCTGGAAATTCCAAACAAATCCTGGGTAATTGATAACGGCTTTAAAACATTTCCTACAATTATTCAATATTCCACTAATTCAATAGAACAACAAAATATAAAATCCTTTTTGTGTGAAAATTTTATATTATAATAAAATGTTAATACATTTTTAAACCGTCATTTTTCATCATTTAAAAATATTTCGGATGTTTTTTTTCTTGATTTTTCTGTTTTTGAACATGTTCCGCTTCTGTATTGTGATCTTGTAACATCGCCTTGGCGACAAACACAGCCCACGCCAATTATACGCCAATCGGCAATTTAGTGTAACCCTATGCTCACGTGTTGTGTGACGCAGTGGATTGAGAGAAACGGTATCTTAGCAACAAGCTCTAATGCTGCAACAAGCGGTGACTCTTAGAAAATAAACATTCCATTGAATTTACAGTCTACTTGCTTTTTTTTTTAATTTAGTTTTTCTTTTTAATTTAGTACACCTCCGTACATTTGGTCCTAGCGACCCGGAGGTATGAACGAGCCAGTGTCTTTTCTATTGAATTAAATATTGAATTTATCGAATTTCGTCAACAAGATGAATAACGTCGGAAAGTGAATTAACATCGTTAAACAGAAGGCGAGGGAATATTAAGGCCCAAGTCACTAGAATATTTAACGCAACGGATGGAAAAACATTTAATTTATCCGAATGGAAAGCCCACCTGGACTTACTGTCGAAAACAGAAGAAAAGTTTGAAGCTCTTAAACTAGAATATTATAGAATAATAGAGGAAGAAAAGTTGGAAGAAACTGAAAAAATATTGAGTCAACTGGACGAGGATATTCTAAAACTAGAGGTAAGCTTAAAATCCTCTATTAATGCTTATTATGAAAATACCGATTCAAATAAAAAATCCATTGAACAGGACCAAGCTAAAACATCTAGCATTAAGCTACCTAGGGTCATATTGCCGGTTTTTAGTGGCAGAATTGAAGAATGGTCCGTATTTAAAAGTACATTTAATGAGCTTATTAATGATAATTCAAATTTAAAAGATAATGAAAAATTATTTTATTTGCGTTCTGCTTTGACTGGTGAAGCGAGGAGTTTGCTTACACCAGATGAAAATTATGTTTCACTTTTCAATGCGTTAGAACAAAGATACGAGAATAAAAGAGTTATGGTAGATTGTCATATAAAGAATATTTTAAATCTTTATGTAATTAATCAGGAATCCGCTAAGGATCTCCGCATTTTATTGGATAACGTGAAGGAAAATTTAAAGGCTTTAAAGATCTTAAAGTATGATAGAGATAATTTCTCGAACGCAATTTTGCTAAATATTATTCTAAACAATACGAACTAACATTAAAGGATAATGAAGTGCCTAATTTTGATGAATTTTTAGAATTTCTTGAACGAAGATGTCAAATCTTAAATAGTATAAGTTCTAACGTATCCTCTAAATATACTGCAAAATCCTTATTCATAAAAACAAGCAAACCTCAAAGTAAATGTTGCGTAATTTGTAAAACCGAAAACCACCCCTTATATCATTGTGTTAAATATAAAAACATGAAGTTAAGTGAGCGAATTAACCTTGTTAAGAAAAATAAACTTTGCTTCAATTGTTTAAGTTCAGCCCACCTCATTAATTATTGTAATTCAAAAAGCACTTGTCATGTTTTCAAGAGCGCAAGCCATCATTCATCATTACATAACTATACAACACCAGTAAACAATCCTATAAACAATCTCCCAATACATGAAACAATAAATAGCAATTTTGTTTCGGAAGATTTATCACAAAACGAAACTACTGCTCATTCATTTTTTTCGTATGAAAATGATAAAAATAAATCTGTTTTAATTAGCACTGCAATAATTTATTTGACAGATGTAAATGGCATCAAAATTCCTTTCAGGGCAATATTAGATTCCGCATCTCAGGATTGTTTTTGTACATTTAAAGCAGCACAAATATTAGGCTTGAAAAAAAGAGAAAATAAATATTCCTGTAAGTGGAATAAATAAATTGCCTATTTACATTAAATCTAGAATCAAATCAAAGTTGTCAAATAAAATGAATAGTACCAGTTATGATATTGAGCTATTAATCGTTCCAAACATCTGTGACTTCACGCCCTCGAAAAAGATAAACATATCAGATTTAAAAATTCCAGCAAATATTTGTTTAGCGGATAAAAAATTTAACATTCCAAGCAGTGTGGAGATAATTATCGGTGCTGAACTGTATTTTTCACTTTTAAATGAAGAAAAAATAAAGTTAGGCAATAATTTATATTTACAATCAAGTATTTTTGGATATTTAGTATCTGGGTGTATTTATGACAAAACAGTAAATAATAATAATACTAATTATTGTTTATTAACAAAAAATCTTGAATTACTTAATGACACTTTGAAGTCTTTCTGGGAAATTGAAGAAATACAAAATTTAAAACCCTGTAACAGTGAAGAATTAGAATATTGTAATGATCACTTCGATAAAACGCACTTCAGAAAACCGGATGGTAGGTTTGTGGTCACGATGCCGTTTAAACCACAGGTTTTAGAACCCGATTTGGGAAATTCCAAAAATCTTGCTTTGAAAAGATTAAACTCTCTGTGGCAACGCTTAGATCGAGATCCTGTTATGAAAAATTTATACACAGAATTTATTAAAGAATATAGAGATTTAAATCACATGCATGAAATAAAAGAAAACACGAACTTTAATGATGGCTATTACTTACCACATCACGGCGTTTTACGACCCTCTAGTAAAACCACAAAACTACGCGTCGTTTTTGACGCTAGTGCCAAGTCAACCAACGAAAAATCTTTGAACGATTTATTATGTAAGGGTGGAGTTCTGCAAGATGATCTTTTTTCGATATTAATTAGATTTAGAAAGCATATTTATGCTTTTACTGCGGATATTAAACAAATGATTAGGATGATAGAAATAAATCCATACCAGTACAAATATTTAAAAATTTTGTGGAAAGACAGTATGTCATCCCCGGTTAAGGTATTTCAGCTAACAACAGTTTCGTATGGAACATCTTGTGCTCCCTACTTAGCCACCAAAGTATTACAACAATTAGCTCTAGATGAGAAAAGGGAATTCCCGTTAGCATTGAAAATAGTTTTGAAGGACTTTTATATGGATGATTGCCTATCGGGCTCATCCAATTTAGAAGAAATCAGATTAATGAAATCGCAATTAACAGAACTCCTCCTAAAGGGAGGGATGGTTTTACACAAATGGTGTACCAATGAGGTCCAATCTACTGATAATCACATGTTTCCCCTGGACAGAAATTCTGAAGAAATAACTGTTAAAACATTAGGGATGTTGTGGAACAGTTTCAATGATACGTTTAGGTATAAAGTTAATATCTACACAAAGAGTGATTTCACAAAAAGAGATGTACTTTCGCAAATTGCCCGTATTTATGATCCTCTCGGTCTCTTAGGGCCAGTGATTGCTAAAGCAAAAATATTCATGCAGGAGCTATGGCTTCTTAAAATAGAGTGGAATGAGAAGCTGCCTTCTCATGTTGCCAAACAATGGAAAACCTTCCTCGAAAGTCTTAAAGAACTGGAATCCATTGAAGTGCCAAGATGCTTCCTAGCTGTGAACCAATCAGTGGTGCTAAATGGTTTCGCAGATGCGTCTTCCAAGGCTTATGGCGCAGTGATATACATGCAAACATCTAATTCTAGTGAAACCATCAGTCACTTATTATGTAGTAAATCCCGCGTGTGTCCAACCAAAGTAATAACAGTGCCACGTCTCGAACTGTCAGCATGTCTTCTTCTGGCTAAACTCACTAACAAGGTCTTAAATTCATTAGACAAACAAATAGCTTCAGTTAATTTGTTTTCTGATTCAACTATTGCTTTAGCTTGGATAGACACTGCTCCTCATCTCCTGAAAGCGTTTGTGGGAAACCGCGTTGTGCAAATTAAGGAACAAACTAAGAACTTTCCATGGTTTCATATTCCGTCAGAACACAATCCAGCTGACTTGATATCAAGAGGTGCAAGTGTGGAAAACCTGTCTTCTAACCAGTTGTGGTGGCATGGCCCGCCTCTTTCAATTCTTGAAGAAACAATAGCAAAAACTGACTCTAGTATAAGTGACATTACAGATGAACATTATTCTAGTGAGCTTAAATCTCCCAGCAACTTGACATTCGCTATTCATACTGACTCTAATTTCTGTGATAATTTAATTAATCTTAGCAATAATTTCCAAAAATTAATTAGAATTTTAGCTTATATTTTCAGATTCATACATAAATGTAAAAAAGCAACATCTGCAACCGGCCCTCTGTTGCTGGAGGAATTAAGAAAGGCAGAAGTTTATTTAATAAAAAATGAACAGGTAAAGTATTTCAAAAATGAAATTTCGGCCCTCCAAGCGGGATCTTCGGTTCATCGCGCAAGTAAGTTAAAAGGAAAGGTATTAACTGGAAGTTCTCCCCTCCTAGGGCGCCAAATTTTGGTGGCCTTTGGGAGGCAGGAGTCAAATCTTTCAAATACCACTTAAAAAGAGCTGTGGGCTCAGCTCATCTCACGATCGAGGAGTTCCTGACAGTTATCACACAGATAGAGGCTATTTTGAATTCGCGACCACTTTGTCCTTTATCAACAGATCCTGACGATCTTCAGGTGTTGACTCCTGGTCACTTCCTCATAGGAAAGCCTCTTACTTTAATTCCAGAACCCAATGTAAGTGAGGTCAAAGATAATTTGCTAAATAAATGGCAAAGGACTCAAAAATTAACGCAGTTAATATGGAAACGTTGGCAGAATAATTATCTGAGCCAGTTACAAGAAAGAAACAAGTGGCTATTTAAAAGGCCTAATATTCTGCCAGGAATGCTAGTTTTGCTTAAGCATTCACAATTACCCATTTGCACTTGGTCACTAGGCCGCATTAATAAGGTTTTCCCAGGCGCGGACGGGATAGTCAGGGTAGTTGAAGTTCGTACCGCTAAGGGTAATTTTAAACGACCTATTTCAAAAATAAGTATATCACCCATTCAGGACAACATCATAGATCCTAAACTTTAAATGTGCTTTATTATGTATTAATTTTTCATGTATTATTTGTGTTTATTTATTTTATTTATTTATTTTTGCTTATAATCTGTATCATGTTGTGTTATTACTTGTATTGCATATGTATCTTGAAATATAAAAATATTTCAACGCCGGCCGGGATGTTCCGCTTCTGTATTGTGGTCTTGTAACATCGCCTTGGCGACAAACACAGCCCACGCCAATTA
>CAXHSM010000193.1:0-18000 GCA_964019185.1 Maratus speculifer | reverse complement strand
TTGTCCCATATTCAGAAGCGTATATCTCAAAAGGGACACTTCTGATTTGGTTACAATTAGTACCACTGGAAAGAGCATGTCTTAATTTATAAAAAAAACTTTATTTCATTTTGGGCCTCTTTGATACAGAAGTAAAATAATAAAATTCAAAAACCTGTTGTACGAGATAATCCAGATACATACAAGAAAGGTATATATTACGACAGGGCCTTTCAACATATTTTGAACCATTCTTTTTTATTAGAACGATTAATGCATATAATAATTATCAATTTTTCTGGTCACAGTTACTTCCCCTTTACCATTATGAGTGATTTGTAACCGCATTGCCAATGAGGTTTATCCAATAACCAGGCAAGACTACCTCCTGGTTTGGTATTGCATGTTAAACAAGATTTATACAAAAACATTCCTTTTCTATTTCAGTTTATGCTTTTAATTACTGTTAAAATATTCTGTATCAAGATTTTAGCTCTATGGATTCTCATGATTATGATCAGAGTCAATGCAGCATTGGCTGTGCTGATAATTCTCAGTGCCATTTGACGACTTATTGTGCACAAAAAGGTTTTAAGCTTTTTAAAGAATTTTCCTCTGAAGAACAGGAGTTAATTAATCTCCGAAGTTTATTGCATCTTGAAGAAAATTCTCAAATATGCTTTCATCACGAACATTGCTTTTGCATAAATTTGAGTTTCTTCAGCGAACATGCTGTAATCATTTCACTAAAGACAATCATTGCGTACGAAAATCTTTGGAGTCCATCAATTTAGAAAGTTCTAATCATTTGACAGACTAAGAAACTAAGAAACTAAGAAAAATGTCAAACCAGACCAAAAAAAAATGTAGATCATGCAGAAAAGAATTCGAAGAAACAAGAGCAATATGATCCTCTTCTTCAAGCGAATTGGAGCAAAATGAAATAGATGTAAAAGAAACGTTGAACAAAACTCTAACAGGTACTGATTTATCGCCTTTAAAATTTCAACAAACATAAACAAGAGATATTAAAAGCTATGCAAAGCGAAAGATAAGTGAAACTGAAGATGTGATTCCAAAGAAAATAGCTATTGTTGCTGGTATAGATCCATGTAAATCAAGACAACCTACTACATGCAACCAATGCCTAGACTGTTTAGATTACAAACAGCTTATTAAAGAATTGAAGGAGAAGTTACAGTTGTCAAAACGTCCAGAACAAATACAAATATTAACAATGGCACCTCAAAGTCGGACAATAAAAGAAGTTATGGAAGAGTTTGAAGTTTCAGAAAGAATGGTAAAAGCAGCGCGAAAATTAAAAGCAGACATTGGGATATTGGCTTTACCTAGAGCAAGTTAGTTTGATAAGAAGTTGCCAGAAAACATAAAAGAAAGAGTTTTACCGTAATTTCGGGTGTATAAGCCGCTGATCAAACAATTTTTTTTCGACCCAGAATTTTTTAAGAAACAAATATAACTAGTTAGATCGCCGTAAATATTTGTCTTCAATCACTAAATAAAATTTCTGGGTCCAAAAAGAATTGTTTGATCCGCGGCTTACCCGAAATTACGGTAAATTTTTTTCAAGATGAAGAATTTAACCCTTTCCGGCGCAGACAAATTCTGTTCATAAAATAGGAAATTGTTGACTGACACCGGAATTTACAAAAGACTTTTTTAGAAATTAAGAACTCCCTGATTTAAGCTGTCATTGTAAAATCAAAATTTTACTAAAATATTATTGGTGCCGTTTGTAATTTTGGACTTAAAATTAGGTTTTGCCGGAGTGTCAACACTGCGCCGGAAAGGGTTAATTTAATATGTCCAGGAATAAAAGACTTCATTTCTGCTCGGATAGATGGAAGGAAAGTTCAGATGCAGAAGCATCTATCACTAAGCAATTTCAAACAAATGTTTGCAGTCTATCGAAGTAGTAATGGACCGGAAATCGGATTCTCTATATTTTGCGAGTTAAAACCAAAATGGTGTGTGACTGTCGTTGTAGCAGGTTCACATTCCCAATCTGTGTGTAAAATGCATCAAAATGTGAAGTTGATGCTAGCAAGCTGCCCAACTGATGTAGATTATAAATTCCTTATAAGTAAAATAGCTTGTGACTTGAATTCTAAAGATTATCTTCATCTCTGCGAAGAATGTCCTGGAACAGATGATTTAAAAAAAATTTTGGAAAGTATTTTCGAAGATAGTGATCCAGAAAACGCCATTGAATTTAAACAATGGGTTCACACAGATCATGACACGTTAGAAACGAAGCAGATGACAATTGAAGATTTTATTGAAGAATTAATATTGAAAATCTCAGCAACGATGTCTTAATAAATTGTATGCACCCTCATGGACCTTCGAAAACATTTTATTACCCCTTGTTAGACAAGACCTCTGTTGGATTCCGGAAGAGCATATAATTATTGTTCCATTTCCAATAAAAACAAAAATTAGTCAGCAATAAAATTTACCGAAAGCTGTTTCAATCGCAATCAATAAGAAATTTGACAAACTGAACCAATGAGTAACGTTTTTATAGATTGGGGATCAGGAATCAACATAATGGGAACTTGAAATAATCAAAACATTTAGTCTATAATAATCTATGGATCCTGTTAGGTACCCGCTTTCAAAATTTAAAACATGCAATACCCAACCAGGAGCTAGTCTTGCCTGGTTATTGGATATAACTCATTGGCAATGCCGTTACAAATCATTCATAATGGTAAAGGGGAAGTAACTGTGACCAGGAAAAGTGATAATTATTATATGCATTAATCGTTGTAATAAAAAAGAATGGCGCGAAATATGTGGAAAGACCCTGTCGTAATATATACCTTTCTTGTATGTATCTGGATTATCTCGTACAACAGGTTTTTGAATTTTATTATTTTACTTCTGTATCAAAAAGGCCCAAAATGAAATAAAGTTTTTTTTATAAATTAAGATATGCTCTTTCCAGTGGTACTAATTGTAACCAAATCAGAAGTGTCCCTTTTAAGATATACGCTTTTGAATATGGGACAAAATCGACGATTTTAATTTTTTATTAGATTTTGAACATCAATAATTTAATGAATATTTAAGCAATCAAAACACAACTATAGCGGCTTTACGATATATCCATAGGTAATTAGTTTGTAAAGCGAAAAAAATTTAAAATAATATTTGCAGTAGTTACAGCATGTTAAAGTAAGGATAAAATTCAACCAGATTGGCCGTACGGCCTACTTTGAGGCCTAGTATTTACGATAGTTTTGATTTGTGATTTTTAATACTGCAATTACATTTTTTAGCACAAAAAGTTGTACTAGATCACCTATTTTCAATAAGTAAGGTATGATATATCAAGAGCAATATGATTCCAAACTTCATGATTTGGCCGTTTTTTCTACAACCATGAAATAGTGATTGGTACAAATGGACCCCTGGTGCTCCAACTATACAATTTTTTGCACTAAACAGTTTCCAAATGTTCATCATATACCCACATGTATATTCTGTATGAATTTCATAAAAATCGAAGGGGGTCGAGTGGGAGCCTCTAGGCCAGTTGACATGGAATGACCCAATTGTAATCTATTTTTTATTTTTATGTATTTTCATTTTTTTTATTTATTTATTTATTTATTTATTTTTTACTAATTTATATATTTTTTGCGTACATTTTATTTCATTTTAATCTCTCCTTTTAGTTAATTTTTTTATTTACCCAGCTTTTTTCCCATTTCCCTTCCCCCCTTCTTCCTTTCCTCTCCTTCATTGTCTATCTAGTTTTGTTTATACTCTTCCGTGATTGGCTGTTGCCTTCTTCTTTCCTATTGGCTGTTCCTTCTGCTTGCTCCCTCTCCCTCCCACATTCCCCTTCAGTCGTGCCGCTACATTCATTGTGGACGCTCGTCTTTTTTGCGCCTGACGAAGAAAGACTAAGTTCTTTCGAAAGGCCTTGCGCAGTTAACTTATTTTATGGTGTTTAAAGAAGTTTTTTTCATTTCAATTGTGTATAACACCAGCTTCAATTTTATACATTAATATTAGAATAACACATTAATAGAGTTGCTAGTGGTTTATAGTCAGAAATGCAAATATGTCAGCTAAATTATAAAATGGCTATACCAAGTGATTTTTTTTTATTTATTTACATTGACCTTTAATCCTAGCCTTGTTGTTCCATTTTTACTGCTTTATAAAATTAAAGAGGACTATAGTTACTTAGTTGCATGTTTTATTACTTAACTAGTTAAGAATTATTAAAATGTCATGTTTTATTCCCTATAAACATTTAAAATCACACATATAAAAAAAAACACCATTTCTTTATTGAAAATAGTATTTCGAATTATGCAAATATCATAATATATTATACAGTAGACTCCCTCAAATCCACAAAGCTTGGGACCAGGGGTTGTGTGGATTTCTGGTCATTGATTTGTTTACATTTTTGAAACATTAATTTTATTGGTAGTTAAGCCTTATAATGGATGCATACAATAAATTCAAACATTAAAATAATTAAGTAAAATATTGAAATAAATAAATAGTTAAAAAGCAAGTAATTATTACAAAAAAGTTAAGTAAAATAAAATTATAGAAAAATATTAAAATAAAGGAGATAATTAAGATACAATACTAAAAATAAATAATGAGGAGGAAAAATCAATCTTTTTTTTATAAAGAAAAATATTTGCCTATGTTAATAAACAAAAAAAGCTTGATTAATTTTAAAATATTTATTTTATACAACAAAAATTATCCTGCCTCTCGAATTACAAATCTACCAAATGGTCATTAAAATTTACATTATGCTGGAACTACGATACAATAATGATTATTTCAATTAAATATTGATCATCTTAATTAGTAAACTGGATGTAGATCCCAAATTCATTTCGTAACTAGCAGGGATAAAAAAAATAGTAATAGAACAATAAAATAATAATTTTATATAGAAAAAATTATCCTGCAACTGGGTCATTCCACATGAATTCAACCAATGGGTGTTGCATCATAGTCACAGATTTTTTTTTTAATTTTATCATAGATAGACATAGTAGTGAAACCCTCAAATCTGAAATTTAAAAGTAATTTTCACAATATTGGCCGAGATATGGCCATTTGAAAACTAGCCATTTTTACGAAATGGCGGCCATCTTGGAATTGAATCACTGTCTAAATATGGTCATAACTTGACAACTAATGGCTCAAATTTTATATATCTGGTACCAATTTGAAGCTATTTGTACAAAGAATGCATATTGCACATCAAAACAATAATACATTTTTATTTCTTTACTTTTTATTGTGTGCAAAGTGAAAATTTCACCCCAAAAAAGGGCAGATTGTAATGGCTCATAAAAAAAATGAATCATCATGAATTTTTCTGAAACTTGGTAAAAACATTGCTCCATCTGTGTACTTTAAATAAAATAAAAATTGGAAAGGTAAAATTTGTTGTTTTAAAATAAATGGTTTTTTACACATAAGGTGTCATTAACCAAATAATTATCATTTTAGAATCTGTAAGCATTCCTGATTAAAAAAATAATGGTTAAAATAAAATTTTCTAACATCTAAATTAATGTAAAAGTATATTCAAAACCTCATTTGTACTAATTTTGTAGGAATCTGCCCCCCAGCCCCCCTCCCCCCCCAAAAAAAAAACTTTAGACAATTGAAAAAATTTTACACTGAAAAAGATAAGAAAATAATTCAGGACTATAATGTATAGTTATAAAATAACTATAAATGCAATGCATATATATATGATAATTTACTTCACATATAGGGGCGAGTGGGGTGGAATGGGACAGTAGGTTTTTCTCTTTATGTATCATTTTAAATATTTCATCAATCACACATTAGGTGAAGTAATGGTACCCCAATCTTCAGTTTAAAAAAGTAGCTGATTTACATAAGCTTGCAATTATATAAAGAAAAAGATTATTTCAAAAATCAAAAGTAAATTTAGTTCATATACTTTCTACGCTTTCTGTATAATGGTTTGATTATGCATAGATATAACAGTTTCTCTATATATGGAACATTATACTGTAAAATTAGAGAGGTAAAATTTGTTGTTTTAAAATAAATGGTTCTCTACACATAAGGTGTCATTGACCAAATAATGATTATTTTAAAATCTGTAAGTATTCTTAATTTAAGAAATATTGGTTAAAATGAAATTTTCTAGCATCTAATTAAAGTATTGTGTGTATATTATATAATTCAATAAAGAAATATCAATTTGCAGTTATTTACACTAAATATTTATTTTTACAGTACTTTTTATTTCATTTCATTCAAAATATGATAATATAATTCTCAAAACATATTTACATAAATATTTTAAATACCTTACTATAGAATACATGAAAAAAAAAAAGGCACATAATATTTTCTCCAGAAATGTTGAAGAAATACTAGCTGTAAATTACAGAGTTGAATTATTCAATTGTGTAATTTAAATAAAATAAATATATATAAATGAGTTAATTGAGTTGACATTTGTTATTTTTTGTTCACACTGAGTTAAAATTTATATGAACAAAAATCTAGATACGATGAGACAAAAAAAAAAAAAATAAATAATAACAATAATATAATACAAATCCAGGGCAAAACATTGAATAGCATGAGAATAAGTCAAAGTTTAAACGTACACATGGAACAAATCTAGACAAAATAAGAACAAAATATTTACTTACATGCATATAACTTTATAATATAATAGTTTTTTTCTTCAGATTTCAGCTAAAAAGGATTTAATCAGTTTTAAAGTTTAAAAATAATGCTTGAATTGTTCGAGTTTCCTCTGGTGCAACAGTATATGTTCTTCCTGTAGCAGTTACAGGAATAGACACTTCTTTTATTATTTGTTCTTACAGAATCAAACAAACATCTGAGGATTTTGGCCATGAATATGAAGAATTAGCGCCATGAGGATACATGATTATAGTCGGTAAGTTCTTCACAGTAATCTAAAATTTTCCCAATCCACCAATTTATCCCATATACACATGCAACATATTGTTCACTTTTAAATATCAATGGTCTGACAATTTCATTGATTCCCAAAGAAGCAATAAATTTTGTTGATGAAATGTCTGAAACCCTGGAAACCAGCATTTGGCAATCATTGATTGGTACAAAGCAGTGACTCAGTCTTGTTTCTATGATTGTATCTGCTTTTGCATACCTATCTGCTAATTGACTGTTTGCGGTTTCAATTTCAAATTTTGTTATAAAAAAACTTTCAATTCTTTTAACAGATTCTTTTGCAAAATTATAGAGATCAAATGCATTTAATACACCATCTTTACATGGACGCTGAAGACTTGAAATAATCTTTTTCTTCATATAATTGCAAGCTTATGTAAATTAGCTACTTTTTTCAACTGAAGATTGCAGTACCATTACTTTATCTAATATGTGATTGATGAAATATTTAGAATGATACATAAAGAGAAAAACCTATTGTTCCATTCCACCCCACTCGCCCCTATATGTGAAGTAAATCACCATATGTATGCATTGCATTTATAAGTATTTTATAATTATACATTATATTCCTTAATTATTTTCTTATCTTTTTCAGTGTAAAATTTTTTCAATTGTCAATTTTTTTTTTGGGGGGGGGGGGGGGGGGAGGGGGGGCTGGGGGGCAGATTCCTACAAAATTAGTACAAATGAGGTTTTGAATATACTTTTATTTCTTTACATTAATTTAGATGTTAGAAAATTTTATTTTAACCATTATTTTTTAAATCAGGAATGCTTACAGATTCTAAAATGATAATTATTTGGTTAATGACACCTTATGTGTAAAAAACCATTTATTTTAAAACAACAAATTTTACCTTTCCAATTTTTATTTTATTTAAAGCACACAGATGGAGCAATGTTTTTACCAAGTTTCAGAAAAATTCATGATGATTCATTTTTTTATGAGCCATTACAATCTGCCCTTTTTTGGGGTGAAATTTTCACTTTGCACACAATAAAAAGTAAAGAAATAAAAATGTATTATTGTTTTGATGTGCAATATGCATTCTTTGTACAAATAGCTTCAAATTGGTACCAGATATATAAACTTTGAGCCATTAGTTGTCAAGTTATGGCCATATTTAGACAGTGATACAATTCCAAGATGGCCGCCATTTTGTAAAAATGGCCAGTTTTCAAATGGCCATATCTCGGCCAATATTGTGAAAATTACTTTTAAATTTCAGATTTGAGGGTTTCAGTACTATGTCTGTCTATGATAAAAATAAAAAAAAAATCTGTGACTATGATGCAACAAGTTTTCCTTAAATTGGTTGATTTCATGTGGAATGACCCAACTACGTTACAAACACTACCAAACGACCACCAAAAGTTATATTACGCTGCTGCAACTATGATACGATAATGATTATTTCAATTAAATATCGTTCATCATACATCTAATAAATATATTATTTAACTCTGCAGAATTTAAATTGAAAGACATTAATAAAAAAGGAAGAAGTTGAAAATGATTTAAAAATAGATATTGTTATTGAATTATTTGTATTGCATTAGCCGTTGACTGCAGCGTGATTTTTTATTTCATTGTTTCAGGGTTCGATTTAAGCGGCATTGCATCGCAATTCGAGATTCAAATTTAATTGAAGTGCAATCCAAGAAATGCATTAAATCGCAATCATTGCGATGTATATTTCCCACACCCTTTGTTATGTCATGTGTACACTTAAAGTTAAAATTTAAAGATGTTTTACATGACATACGTTGTGTTTTCACTGTCGCCAAGTGTTTATTTAAAATGGAAGTACAGCGAAATGCCATTGCTGGGCGCAGTTTTCCCAGTAAACACATGATTTGTTTCCGCCCTGACACTGTGATTGATTACTGAATAACTGTTTCTCGCTAATCACGGTGTTTACTCATAGAAGTTTGACGTGCGTGTTGTAGTGGTTCTAAAATGAACACTCACTGTTACGATCGTTTTACTTTATTTATGCATCGAAACAGACAGCGCAGATTCTGTTGTTTTATATCGTTTTGGTTTTGTACGTTACAGTAATTTGTTAATTGCTTTGTGAATTGTTAATTATTTAATAATATGACTACAGTTAAACTGGAAACATTTATGCTTTTGGTTAAATATTGCTTTTTTTTATTTAAAAAAAAAAAGTGTAAATTTTCAAGATTTAAAAGTTGCGTTAACTATTTTTTACTTGCTATACAAAAGTGTCTAACTGCTATTCAAAACTGACTTTGTATAGCAGTTACTGCTATGCAACTTTCTTTTTCTAAATCGACCCCTGCATTGTTTACATCTGAAAAAAAGACTGGATTTCTGGCGTTTGTGGATTTTAGGGATGCAGATTTAAGGGAGTCTACTGCATTTCACAATTTATTTCAGTATTCTCAATTAGCATATGCATGAATATATCTCACATATATGCACTTTTAAATAACAAAGAGCTATTCAAAATTTTAATTCAACAAATTTTATTAGAACATTTTTTGTTGTTGTTTAATTTTATATAATTATGTATTAAACTCTCCTCAAACACTGAATCCTTCCTAATTTGCCTTCCAACATTGTTCAATTTATTACTTAATCTTTACATATTGACCTGTAAGAATGTTTCCATGAATACTTTGACATGTTACATTTTGTCATAATTCAATTAAACATAATTCTTAAGAATATGTAATGTAAGTAGAACTACATTTTTTGAGTATATTTTCTTTTTTCCAAGACTTGTATTTTTCAGACATAATGACTTCACAGTTGAGTTCTAGCAGTTATAGAGACTTATTTATTTGAAAAATTAAATAGAAAGTTATAACTTTTTTTAGTAGTAAATAAATAAAAATAAATTTAAAATAAATCAATCCAAGTTTAATATGGATTTGATACCAATTAACATTTTAAAAATAAAATTCTTTTTATTTTTCAATTTCAGCCGCCTTTTTTTAAGTGGATAAAACCAAAAAAAGCTGGCCGGCTTTTTTTGGCCTGGCTAAAAACCAGCAACCCTGGTACCACTTCCATTTCATTGAAATTGGTTCAATACTTTTTTAGTAATTAGGCAAAAACTAATAAAATTAGTGATTTCTCGCAAATTAAAAGTAACATGCACGTTGAATAAGCTCGCCGAGTGGAGTGCAGTCAGATGGCCGTGCAGTCTGAACCGTCAAATTTAAGCTGTGGTTTTCGAAAGAGAGTGTGGGTTAGAACTTTCTCCTGACATGTACGTGTATAATTTACAATAATTTTTTCTATATTATAATTTTAATTAAACGACTTCAAAAAATCATTAATTTTTAAATAAAAAGAGAAAAATAAACTTTTCTATCAAAAATTGAACTGACTTCAAAAACTACTACAAAGTGAAAAATAATTTCCTTACATAATTGTAATAAGAAATCAAATTAAGAGCATAGTATTTACCATGCATATTGTTATATTTATGTACATTTATATGATTTTTTGGAGTCGGTGCCAGCCAAACCAATTTCAAAATCAAAATTAAGTATCTAATGCAAATCGTAAAAGAATAAAGTTCATTTTTTTAACTAAATATTAAATTGTGAAAAACTTGTAGATATTTGGATGTGTGTCTATTGGAAAACTGCATTTAACTTGGCTTGACTGGCACTGACTCCAAAAAATCAAATAAATGTGCATAAATATAATAATACACATGGTAAATACTATGCTCATAGTATACATATACTCACACGCTAACAATTGGTCGAATTGTGATAAATATACATATACACTATATATATATACATATATACAGTAGACTCTCTCAAATCTGCACTGCTTGGGACCAGAGGTTGTGCGGATTTTAGAATTTTGCGGATTTCTGGTCATTGCTTTATTTATATTTTTTAAACAGTAATTTGTGCAATTAATACTGCATTCGGAATTATAATGAATGCTTACAATATAATAAAATAAGTAATAAACTAAAATAATAAAAATTTAGATAATTTTTTAAAATGATTAAAGTACTAATAGCAAAGGTCAAGTTAATAATCAATAGTATATGATTAAATCTGTATTCTTCCAAAATTATTCAACAAAACTTACTTCATAAAAGTACATCACTAATTCACATCATCATAAAATAAGATTTTTTTTTTTTTCAAGTTTAGCCATGAAATCAGCCAAAGAATCTTGATTAATGCATAAATATATTTGGTAAGAAGATTGTGATTATCAGTGATATCAGCAATATTTTGAATTTTTTCCAAAACAATTATCCTTAATTCATGAAAAAAACAGTTTTATTAAGAAAATTACAAATTAAAAAATATATGGAATTAATACAAAACAAACTCAAATTTTGTAGCAATATCCAAACTGAAAGTTTCATTGTTTACATCCATAAAATGTGCAGATTTTAGAGAGTTGCGGATTTCTGGTTTGCAGATTTGAGGAAGTCTACTATATATACATTAGATATTGTAATAACAATAACTTTTTAATAAAAAATTTCATCAAAACGGTCCAGATTGTTACAGCTTATTCAAAAAAGTTTTAAATTTTCGAATTAAAGACATAACTACAGGACAACGTCTGTCAGGTCTGCTAGTAATATTATAAGATTTTGGAGAAAAAAAAAAATCTGGAATAAAATGAAATTTCTAGTGCATACTGCATCAGAGTAAATTTTCTTTTCTTTGAGTATGTGAAATTTTATACAGAATGGGGTATTCAAATAAGATATACACCATTGAACAAAAAACAACCTATCCAATGAGTGAGTAGCGAAAAGAAAACTTTAAAGACTTTTTTTCTATGTAAAGACACTGCATTGACTTAAGCGGATTATGGTATGAGTGACAAGTTGCTCCTTTTTTTTAAATTATTATTATTTTATTTTTTTTAATGCAGGAGGACAAAAGGTAAATAAGGAATGATATAGTCATTTGTTATTATAACATAGAATTGTGATTGAAAAAATATAAGGAATTGGGGGGGTGTGTGACATCATGCTGGTGGGGGTTGACACCATTTATATCCGCCCCGGGTGTCACCCATCCTAGCTATGCCACTGCACGTACAGTAGTGATCACAATGAGTGGTGGCCAGCTTCAAACAGGAAAAGAAACTGAGAAAGACAGCAAAACAAAGACCCCTGTAATCCCTCTTTTGGACAAATAATTTCATGGTCAGGATTGAAAGTTATAATTTGGAAGCAAATTTTATTTCAATAAGTGTTTTTACTTATTTATTTTTAAAATATATTTTGTGAACATTTAAAAAAATAGCATCTGAGAAAAAGCACTGAGGACATATTTGCAATATTTTGCTTAAAAAAAAAAAAAAAAAAAAAAAAAAATAGACAAAAAAGTTTTTCAGGAAATAGCATAAATGTGTATAGGATATACAATGTACCTGTACTTCTAATTTATACTGGCCAAAAAGAGGCTGAAAAACCAATTTTAAATCTCATTTAATAAGAAAAAGTATGATTGATCCAAAAAGTTTTGCACTCAGGTCTTATAAAGGGCATGTTCAGCAGAGTCACTGGTTACGTATTGATAGGATTCATTAGTTACCAAAGTGTTTAGTGCTGGTAACCGATACACAACCAATGTCATTCAGCAGAAGTAATTGACGTGATTAATAAGGGACTAAACTAACCGAGAAAAAATTGGTTAGTTGGATCACTTGATTGATTACATCAACATTTATGACAACAATAAAAAAAATAATCACAGCAATGTAATACAGATGGCGCTACTAGTAAACAATACCAATGGAGTGCAGTGAATCTGTCAACCGGTTAGAAACCAGCCGCTTACTGTGACGTCATGTAAGTGGGCACATTGTTCACTTTGGATAGGTCTGCTGAACACACTCAAAAACTCCAATAAGAGTGAAAGATTTCTAGATTTAATTTCATTGAAAATAATTTAGTTCCAAAAATGTGCACCAACGGTTTTTATTAAGGATATAAACATACATAGTCATTTCATCAATATTACTATAAACATAATTATCTTCGAAGTCGAAATACATAAACAGATGTTACTGAATGTCTTATTTTTCAAATTTCACTCACTTGGTGATAAAAATAAGATGTTAATAACATTGGTTTTTGTATTTTGTCCTTGAAAATGATTATGGTTATAAATGAAAGTGCTAGATATTAATGTGATTTAATATCTTAATATTTTTATCATCTTTTAAATAATAAAGGAAATTCTGTATTTAAACTTTTTAAAGATATTTTTTAGTATTCTACTTATTACTTTGCTTGTATATGCACTTGCATTGTTATATCAAGCATTAATAAAAACAATAAAAAAGAATACAATGTATCTTCTATAGTCCACATCAAGAGCATATTATTTCCAGAGAATCGGCATGCTTCTATGGAAAAATTGGTACTTACGTATTAACGCCACCGCAGCAGAAGTTGCGCTAATGCACCAATAAAAAAGAATCTTGTTGTTTGCACATGCACATGGATTCCTTTATGCCTAGTTGTTTGCTAATTTTTGACACACAAACTCTTTTTCATACACAAACAGTTGAGAGAATGTGGAGCAATGCTAAATGGAGGAGAGACATAGGAGGACAGTGAGACATCATTTGGAATCTTATTTATCAGAGTTCATATGGCGACAGCATCAGGTGAAAGAAAATAGAGACTATTTTGAATCTATGTTAAACTCTATATTGGCTCATTTTCCACCGAAATCCAATTAAATACTTTGTTTTTAAATAAAGTATTTTATTGTATGATTTGTCGAAAAAAATTTTAGGCGTAGATTGGCAATACTTAAAAACTTCCAAATCTGTAGCTGCGGTGGCGTTAATACGTAAGTACCGAAAAATCAAATCGCTCAAAATATACCTTGATGACTGTTACTAGATTGAAACAGTTTTTAATACAGATTACTGATAATAAAGTACCCTCTATATATTTCACACTAAATTTCAAATTAATAACTTACATCACTAAGACTTTAAGCACCTGATATATCAAAATACATTACCTTCAAAAATACTCTTCCTTTTAACTGGCACTCCACTTTTAAAAGAACTTGGCAAGGAAAAGTCTTCAGAGTTATCAAGCTCATGCTTACTTATTTCTGATGTAGCATCAGATTTTGATCTTGAATGTACAGGTTTCCAATTAGAATTGACTACATCATATGAATTTACAATTGCAGCTTCTCCTATTACTTTAATGTCTGACATTGATAAAAAGCTAAAGGTAGAATCTTGACTGTTATTTCTTCCCCGTATTGTAGAAGTGCTGCTCCTTCGTGAATTGAAATCATTATTTATACTTTCAGTAACAGTATTGCAAGAACTGCTATCTATTATTTCATCACTTTCAAAAGAAGAAGGATATACAAAAGAATCATCTGCTTTTGCAATTGATACAGTAGTTCCTATGGAATGGAGAAACAAATTATCACAGCTTTTTGATTTACTACAGAGACTAATGAATTTAGTATCCATTGAAGGTAAGCTACTACTATGTTTGAGTGGTCTGTTAATGACATGGTCTGAAACTTTATAAAAATCATTTTTTTCTAAAATATCAGAAGACACTCCAGATTCATTTGCAAAAACATTACTATTTTCAGGCATGTTCAAAAAGTCATCTTCATTACTTTGTTCTTGAAATAACTTGAGCTTATTTCTAAAAATTTTATTTTGAGCTGAGAGTTGAGACTGATATTTTCGAGCCTGGCTGATGGGAATACGTTTCTTTCTGATATACCTAGGAGAATTAGAAGGAATAACAATTGGATCATCTTCAAATTTATTTAATTCTGTAGTATTAATGGTGCACTCTTGAATAATAGATGAATTATCAGCCATGATGTATCAAAATTTCCACCTAAAAAAAATCAACATATTTAACAACATACTACATATGAAAAATAATAAAAGAGTTCATCACATTTAAACATCATATGTAATTAATGCATAATAAACTAGAGTTTAAGAAAAATAAGTCTAAAAAATAAATCTGCAAAATCAAACTAATATAAACGTGAACTTCAGGAAATTAAACATAATTGAAAGATAAATGAATGCAGAAATACCCTCAAGACGTGCCAACACTACTGAATCTCGTTTATAACTTCATTCTTAAAAGATTACAGCATGATTCATAAAAACAAACAAAACTATGATAAATTTTGACATTACATATTTAGAACACGACAATGAAATCTTAAGACAAAATAAACTACATCAATTGAAATATTAATTCTGTACAAACCATAAACGGAAAAAGAATCATGAGTTTCAATTTTACAAAGTCTGACAAACGAATAATTCATTTGCGTAGAGAACCAAAGCAAACAGATATGTTTATTTTGGATTCGGAGTTCTGATTCTGATTATAGTAAGGAGTTCGATCTTTTATTCGATTTTTTGGACAAATGCACTATAGCCTCGTTTCTATCGGTTACTCTATGGTTTCTATTACTGTAACAAAAGTTTAGGGTATTTCGATTGGCAAATAAATAAATAGTCACTTTAAAAAAATGATAAAATTATTTTAAAGTAATATTAAAGAGCAGAATGAATAATACAATTTCGTGATTTCTCGATCGCAGCGCCAAAATGACTTGACCGACCGAACCGAACACTGCATGAAAGTATAAACTTTTTAATGCAAGATTAAACTCCTTATAAAATTTCAGATGGTGCTATTTCTCGGCGAGGTTGGTGCGGTGTGGCAACTTCTCCGACGTTTACTCTACCGTAGTGGGCGGTGTGTGTATTTGTGTGCGAAGTGTGCACGTTGTTGAATTTTTTGTTTTGTTGTTCGGAAAGTTCTACCATTTCGGTTCAGGTTGTATATTACTCGTTTTTTAGTTCACTTACACTGTAAGCTAGGTTTTTATTTTGTGTTTTGCTCATTTTTCGTGTTGTATTATTGCGTGGCTCTAGTTCATGTTGTTACAGAGCTGAGCTGTTTATCATGTCGGGGTCACCCCAATCTCTAGTAGTCAACGATACTACTCCAGCAAGTGTACTTACTCCAGATAATAATATCGAAATGGAAAATACAGGAAAACAGGTTGAAAATAGTGCTTTGTACAGGTCAAGTAAATCTCAAGTTGAAATCTTAAATGAAGCCAATGAGGATGGCATAGCGAGTGTTGCGATATTGGTTGCTGCTGTTTCAGGAACAATTCCGAGTTCTCATCCGAAGGCTCTACGGGACGCCATCTCGACACAAGTTGAAAACCACATGGGAATAGATTCGCTGCGGCTATCTCGACAAGGAAAGCTCACATTGACTACTCAGAACATCGTAACGGCTACTCAAGCGTTAAACATCAAAACACTCCTGGGTATCCCGGTTTCTGCCCAGCTGCTAACGGACAATATTACCACCAGGTTTCTGCTGCGCAATATGAACCCTCAAATTAATTGCAAAGACATAGCTGAAGAACTTGAATTTTCTGGAATTCCCGTCTTGGAGGTCCGTCGATTTATACGTAAAGACTCTGGCCCCACTTCGACTGTTCTGGTGACGAAGCTGGGATGCAACTTGCCGGATACTGTTAAACTGTGGTATCAAGTCTTCCGCATCTCATTGTTTATTGATAGGCCGAGACAATGCCGTAAATGTTGGAAGTTCACTCATGGTGCCGGTGTTTGCAGAAGTGACTTTGTGTGTGCCCAGTGTGCTAATGTTCATCCGGGTTCCTGTACGGTGGACCCCCCCACTTGCGCTAACTGCAAAGGCAGCCATCTTGCCACAGACAGGACTTGTCCTAAATACATACAGGAAACTCGATTTTTGAAATTTAAGTGTGAGCACCACCTGGGTTTTAGTGAAGCACGGAAATTATTCCCGACCAGCGGCTATGCTAAAGCCGAGTCCTATGCCCAGGCCGCCTCTGCCTCTCCCCCCCCTCCGGCGGACTATATCACTAGATTGGACCTTCAGACTATAAGGAAAGGGCAGCTGACGTCACTGTGGGCTCTAATTAGTGTGGGCAAGCTGTTTTCGCCCGTGCTTCGTTATAGCACAGACTCTACATATGAATTCAGGCATTCTGATTGGTCTACAAATTTTATGATGGTTGTCTGCTTGCTATGATTGGGCTACGTCGTCAAGATGATTCCAACAATGATCGCAATGGCAAAAATGTAGCGGTAGATTGGTTGACAGAAATGTTTGTTTGTAAACATGCCCTTTCCTTATGCTACAAGGTTTTGCCGAGAATATCGCTGCTATGATGCAATCTGTCCTGGCAGCCCAGGCTCAAAATTATGAACATATGTTGTCTGCTGTCACCACATCCGTGGTAGGGGCCCTGCGGGACGCTCTCTCCCCAGGTCACCCCCCTCCTTCACATAGCGCTACTGATAAACAGCAAAAGCCGGGTCAATCATTGACTCGCACTATTTCACGCAATAGCAACGTCAAAAAATTGTGCACCGGGACGTCGAATCCAAACAATCTTCAAACTCAGAACATGGACTCTTCCTCAGGGGATGATTGGACTTTAGACGAGCATTCCTCTATAAGAGACAAGCCCGAGCTCAACGCCTCCATCACTTAGAGTGGTTGAGGTAAGCGTCTTCTTTTGTATATTCCTTTTCCTTACTGGTTTTTGTTTTCATGTTTATCTGCAGTTTGTGGAGTTATTGTCTTGTCCTATTTAGTTATTTTTGGGTTTTTGTTTCGCAATCGAGTTTTTTTCCATTCTTGCTTTCCGTGTCTGAGTTCCGGGGGTTGGGGTACTCGTATCTTTATTTGATGGGGTTTCTTTACAGAAACTCTCTATTTGTGAGTTTTCTTTATCGTCAGTTTTTTAGTTCATTGGAACTGTAGAAGTGTCCGGGCCAATGGCCATTGGCTTCGCTCTCCCACCTTCGCCCAGGCTCGCATCATTTGCCTGCAGGAAACCTTCCTTACGCCTTCGGATAGTTTTTCTCTCCCGGGCATGAATGTTTTTCGGAAGGACCGCCTGGATGCTCGCGGTGGTGGCCTTGTGACGGCCATTAAGACCTCT
>CAXHSM010000191.1:0-22000 GCA_964019185.1 Maratus speculifer | reverse complement strand
TGATTTAGTTCAATAAGTTCTAACAGGGGTTTCTGCATCTAAAACCTAATTTTACATTGGTTTCGGAGCTAATTATTTTAATGATGTATTTTTTCAGTCCTGAAATAAATAATTTAAAAAAAAGTTGATTTTCCGTACAAGAAATCTGTAATGTCTTAATTAGAGCTTGTTTGATTTTGAAAATGATGTATACATCATAATCAATTGTAGCAGATAATTCTTTGTGTGCTCACATATAGATTTTACATGCAAAATATGATATTACTAAAATAATATTTTAGCCAAAAATGCATGTTTTAGTAGATATAAAGTTACATATCACTCTGCGTCTTAAACATGTTATTTATATCACAACTGTGATACCAATACTGTATGGTGTGATACCAAAACTGTGATACCAATACAGTATTGATACACGGCTGTGATACCAATACTCTACGGGTGTATCACAACTGTGATACACCCTGCCCCAAAGACAATCAATAAAATTTGCATTAACATAAACAGTAATAAGGTACAATTAAAATTGGTGAGATAAATAATATATAAATAATAGAAGTTTTGCTGATATATAGATATAAATTATGATTAAAGGTTTGAAATTATAAAATATACATTAAATTATATAACAATATACTGTCCAAAAGTTTAGACACAATAGAGCATTACATGTTTTCTTCAACATTTTTGTTCGCAAAATAAAATAAAATATTTTTATTTTTGTCTGCTTCTGTAAATGCAGAATAATTTTTCTCTAGAAATGTTCTCTGCTATATTTTTATCATGATAATTTATCGAAATTTTATGAAATCAGTTGAGTTCACTGCCTTGATTTGTTTGTGATTCGGCAAAGACATTTCCTGCCACATTCTAAAGATGAAATTATTAAGATTTTATGTTTAAAAGCGCAAAAACAAAAACCTGTACAAATATTTAGAAGAATAAGGAGATTCTTGAGCGGTATTTATAGAATTTTAAGATCAGGTGGAACATGGAATACTAGGAAGCGAGTTGGAAAACCTAAAAAACAATGTTAAGTGATGATAGAATGTTATTAAAATGGCTTCAGTTGATAATTCAGTAAAATTGCATAAATTTCCAGAATTAAAAAAAAAAAAAAAATACTGTACACAGAGAAATGGAAGCTTCAACAAATTTTGTTTACAGGAGAATGAAAGCAAAACGTTGCTTAAAACAAAGACATAAAGATACACATCTAAAGTGGGCTAGAAAGCATATCTCATACGATGAAAAATGGATTTCTGTCATCTTCAGTGGTGAAAAGAAATGGAATTTAGATGGCGCTCACGGTTATAAATTTTACTGGTGTGATCTAAGAAAAGAACTCAAGAAATGTTTCAGCAGGCAACAAAAAAGTGGAGGATCCGTAATGACCTGGGGAGGATTTTCTTTCAACAACCAAACATTTCTAGAATTTATGGGCAGAAAAATTAAATCAGAGGATTTTTGATATTTTACGTACCAATTTACTACCAATCATAGCTTTTCTAGCAGGACTGGACTGCGTTTTCCAACAAGAAGGGGATTTCATCCATATTGCCACATCATTGAAAACATAGTTTAGCAAAACAATAGCACATTATTATACTGGCCAGCACATATTCCAGATTTGAATCCCATGGAGAACATATGGAAGATCTTATCTCGTAAAATATATGAAAATGGAAAACAATGTACACGTGTAAATGACTTCAAAACTGCAATTGACAAAACGTGGTATGAAATATCTCCTTCTGTAATACAATCCTTAATCAACTCAATACAACAACGTGTGTTTTATGTCATAAAGTATCGTGGCAATGCAATTCAATATTAAAAGTAAGTTTTTAGTTACTTTTATAAATATAAATTTAAAAAAATACTGTTGTCTATACTTTTGGGACAGTGCATTATTATATAATTTAATGTATATTTTATAATTTCAAACCTTTCACATCTGTATACCAGAAAAATAGCTATTATTTATTACCTATCTCATGAATTTTAATTGTACCTTATTACTTTTTATGTTGATGCAAATTTGATTGATTGTCTTTAGATAGGCAATAAATAATAGCTATTTTTCTGAACTTTCTGGACAGGGTATATATGTTACTTATATCACAGCATAAAATTAACATGATATTAGTTTTATGTTGCCTTGACAATCAATAAAATTTGCATCAACATAAAAAGTAATAAGGTACAATTAAAATTCATGAGATAGGTAATAAATAACAGCTATTTTTCTGAACTTTCTGGACAGGGTATATATGTTACTTATATCACAGCATAAAATTAAAATGATATTAGTTTTATGCTGTGATATAAGTAAAGTTTTTCGTAATCGGCCGCTGTGAAGAATGCTTAAAAATGAAAGTTCTTCATCAGAGTATGTATGGCATTTTCCAAATATTTTTATAGTGTTTAAACAAATTAATTTACTCAATTTAATCAGTCTCAATTACCGCTTAATTAATATCGTGCAATTTCCTCCTCTCCCTGAGGGAAAAAAATTGTTTTATATTTTAACCAATTTTTTCTGTTCTTTTCAAAGTTTTTTTTCTTTATTTTTCACATTTGCAGTTTATTTAAATCTTAGCTTTACAACGCCGGCATAGTCAATATATTCATAACAATTTATTTTCTCAGTTGCCACGACTACCTAGTTATGCGCGTAGTTAAAATAAATATCACAAGAGCCTTTTATATTTTCCTTAAATCAAGGGCGGATCCAGCCCAACCTCCAGGGGGGGGGGGGCACAACTTTTGACAGATGATTTAATGAAGCAATTTTAAAATACAGTAAATCTTGTGAAAACGGAATTACGATAAAAAAAAAAATAGCAAATTCCGCCGATCGGGCATGAAAAAATCGCGAATTTTGTCAATTATGCACGGAAAAATTACGAATTTTGTCGATTATGCACGGAAAAATTACGAATTTTGTCGATCGGACGCGAAAAATCTCAGATTTCATTTATCGGGCAAGGAAAAAAAGTCTAAATTTTTTTATAATACTTGAAAAAATTGCAAATTTTGTTCATAGGTTGCAGAAAAGTCGCCTGTTTTGTCTGTTTCCGCGCGAAAAAAACGCGAATTTCGTTGACCGAGTGCGAAAAAATCGAATATCGTCAACTGTACATTGGAAAATCGCTAGTTTTGTCTATCGGCCTTCGAAAAATCTCGAATTTTGTCTGTATGTCTCAGAAAAATCACGAATTTTGTCGATCTGGAACGAAAAAATCGCAAATTTCTTTAATAAAGCACGAAAAAATCCCAATTTTGTCAATCGGCTTCGTAAAAAGCGCGAATTTATTCGATCGGGAACGGAAAAATCGCAAATTTTGTTGATTGGGAATAAAAAATCGCGAATTTCGAGTTGATATGGAACGCAAAAGTTGCCGATTTCGTGAATCGGGAAAGAAATTATCGCGAATGTAGTCGATTGTTTTCGTAAAAAGAGCGATAAGGGCGATTGCGTACGAAAAACTCGCGAATTTTGTCGAATCGGTACAAAAAAATCGCTAATTTCGTTGATAGGGCAAGGAAAAATCGAAAAATTTTTTTGAGCGGTTGCAGAACAATAGCGGGTTTTATCAGTTTATCGGGAGAGAAAAAATTACAGATTTCATCAACTTACGGCGGGGAAAAATGCAGATTTCATCAGTCAGTTAAGAATCGCGAATTTTATTGTTCGGTGCGGTATTTCAGGGACCAAGAACGGATAAAGACGCGAATCTCGTCGATTGGGACGGAAAAATCCCGAATATGGTCGATGGCTTTCGTAAAAAGCCCGAATTTATTCGATCAGGAACAACAAAATCGCTTTTGGTAGGGCACGGAAAAATTGCGAATTTTGTCGATCGGGAACGAAAAAGTCGCAAATATGGTCGATCAGTTTCGTAAAAAGCGCAAATACAGTCGATCGGGAATGAAAAAAATCAAGAATTACATTGATATGGCGAACAAAAATTGACAATTCCATCGATCGGGAAAGAAATTATCGCGAATATGGTCGATCAGCTTCGTAAAAAGCACGGATTCGGGCGATCGAGTACCAAAAACTCGCGAACTTTGTCGATTCGGGACGAAAAAATCGCTAATTTTGTCGATGATGCGCGGAAAAATTAAAAAAATCTTTGAGCGGTTGAAGAAATTTCATCGAACAAGAACGGAAAAATGTGTTAGTTTCGTGGATTGGGCACGGAAAAATCGTGAATTTTGTCAATCAAGTGAAGAAAAATCGCAAATTTCGCAGACCATTCGTGGAAAAATTTCAAATTTCATCGATCACACCCAAAAAATCGTGAATTTCGTCGATTAGGCATGGAAAAATTGTGAATTTCGTGGTTCGGCTTCGCAAAAATCGCGAATTTCACCGATCGAGTGCGAAAAAATCATGAATTTTGCTAATCAAGAGAAGAAAAATCGCAAATTTCGCAGACCATTCGTGGAAAATTTTCAAATTTCGTCGATCACACCCAAAAAATTTTGCGTTCCTGTTTTAGCACTTTTTACTTACATTGTACATCCCTCTTTGAAGAGCTCCAGGGGGGGGGGTCATGACCCCCATGACCCCCCCCCCTTGGATCTGCCACTGCCTTAAATAGATAACCTCTTGCACGTTTCTCAGCAGTAAAGTTTTTGCAAGCATTTATTGCTATAATCGTTTTGATTTGCTGTATCTTTCATGAATAAAGGTGCAAGAAATTTTAAAGTACATTTTTCTTAATACAAGCAAGTTTGATTAATAAACTTAAAGATTTTTTATAAATAATTTATACGACTTTTTATGTAACATGAATAGAATTATTAAACATTCTTATATTCCACCTATTAATGTTATTCCGTTATTTTTTGTTTCTTTAATAGATAGATTTTTGACAGTTTATCAGTGATTTATCCATGATTGCAAGAGTGTTTTTGCTCCTTTGCTGCATCCTAACATTTAGTATTACCTACTTAGTTTTCATCATTTATACAACTATACAGTCATTTAAAAAACTATTTTGAAATAAGAATAAGTACTCTTTGGCGTATCAGTGCTTGTTTTTTGTTTTTTTTTAATGGGGAGTCTTTATTTCGCCTGATCTCTTCAAATAGAAGAGAAAATATTCTTTTTGAAAACTCTTTTTCATTAACATGAACATTCTTATGCTGCGCACTCGCGCTTTTTGTAATATATCAAACTAATGAAATAGGGGCGTTTAATCTCCTTTTTTACCACAAAACCTCTTCATGATGGCTTAAAGGGTAATCATATTTTTCGCCCGCATATTCACCGTAGAAAATAGCTTCCATCATGAAAATGCAGAACGTCTTTCACAATAAGAAATACCAAGCTATTATAAGTGGAAGGAAAAAAAAATACTCTCTCACATTCACAAACAAAGCATTGCATTTTGATGAAAAGAAATCTCTATTATAACCACCTTCTGTTTTCTTTTCTTTTACTTTTTCAGTTTTTTTTTTTTATTTTATTTTATTTTTTTTTGTACCCTGTAATCTTTATTCCCGAAGAAGAATTGTTTAAATCATCAGAGAAGGTTGTGCGGTTCTCTCTCTAGATGACCATGACAACAGTGATGCCAGATTCTGTACTGATTTCCTCTTCATTTCCATACTCGTGACTGTTCTCCAACCTCTTCTACTGTAGGTTATGTCTCAGAGTGGGACTGTCGTGCGAGATTATTTTCGTCTTTTTCCAGCTGCACAACCGTGTGTTGCCAAGGTCGCCACTTTCGCGTCACTACGCCCTCCCCACTTGTCATTTCACGATTTTCTATTTACTCTTCAAGTAACGTAGAAAATGAAAATGAGACTTCACCATTCACTGAGTATCTTGAGCCGAGAGCGCTACCAAAGATATTACTCTTCTTCCTCCCAATGTAAACAAACGAACGTAAGCGGACATATGGGGGGAAAGAAATGAAATTTGACTTTCTCATATGATGAAACATAGGATAATTACTTTGATCGTTGAGGATTTTTTTTTAACTTTAAAAAATAAATTTACTTTGATTTTTTTTTAACGGTGAAAAATTTATTATAAGAATCATATATTTTCTCTATAGCGGGATAAGTAATTTCTGTTCCTACGGTAAAGAAAGGCATTTTTAAGATTTATGAGGTGAATAACTCGGACCTTAACTCACACCTAATTTTCCTTAAGGTAAAGCATTTGAGATAGCTACTTTTAAGCTTTTCTAATTTGTCTAGTAATTCCATAGCTTCATATACAACTGTTTGAAAATACTGGTACATTTTTATTGATACCTCAAAGGTACAACTTCACATTTATATTTTTCTATTGCATTTGTTAATTAAAAGTTAAGCTGTAATTTCCTAAATAATAAACGCAATAAAAAGTATTACAAAATATATTAAAGAGCAATTCTAAAAGATGAATTTCTACAGTTATTTCAATGCAATAGATAGACTTGAATGCGAAATAGCGTGAATGCATGCATGTGGGTAAATATGCCGAGCTTATTTTTAGGGAATCATATGCAGGGTGCCCCAGAATGGGAACAACCTTTAAGGGGAGGTAGAGGACATTACAAGGATTCAGATTTGTGCAGCAATCCCTTGTTGGAAACGCTTTCCTGGGGCGGTAATGGCAACACAAAACACAAAAAGAATACCTGACTTATTTGTTAAACGAAAAAGCATGAAGCTATCAGAAAAATGTCTTCAGAATAAAAAAGAATAGCCTAATCTGAAAAAAAGAAATTAAATCAGCAAAAACTTAAAATTCAACAGGCTTAATCAAAGAGTGCATAAGTGGGAACATTCTGGACATTTCGAAATATTTTGATTTTCTCTTTTGAGTCATTTTATCGTGTACATTCAAAATTTTCACACATAGTAATATTTATGTTTTACGTGATGCCGGGAGAAGATGTTTAAAGAGGTTTCAAACATTTTTTTCATTAAAAACAGTCACTGGGCCTATATTCCAAGTGTAGATAATTGGCCGTCATACAAACAAACAATAAAAACAGTCACTTTAATTAGTAAATCTAATACTCTAAAAATAGTTATTTTATTATCTTGTTGCTTTGTGCAGACACCAGATTGAGTTACTCTTATTTTAACACTAATTTTAAATGCATTAGAGTTTTCTTCTTCACGCTGCTTATTTAAGATCTAATTACAAAGTAAAACCAATTAATCATTGGACACTATATGCACATGTGTTTGAAGAAGACGTGGTTTTTGAAGGGAAAGTTTCACAAATTTGGTAATTCTGCTTCTTTTCTTTTTGTTTTTATTTCAACTGAAATTTTATAGTTTTTGTTGATATTATATTGTATTTGGCCGTTCTCAAACCTATACTTTTATTGAGATTTATTGTTTCTACTTATCATCCAATGTGCCTCGTTTAGACTTTTTTAAATCTATCTCATTGCATATTTCCCGTAACATATCTTTCAGATGCATGTTGATATTACATCAGACTTTGTTAATTATTTTATTTTCTCGAATCTACTGTTGCCTCAAGATTGGTTTAATATTTTTTTTTGCGTAAATCACCATTTTTTATTTATTTACTATTTTTATTTATTTTTGTGGGTGTGTGTGCTTTATCCTAGTCAGGATTAGTAGTTTTAACTTTGATATGATCATTCAACATAAATTGCTTTAAGGCGGTTGTTAACTGCTCTGCTCAAAAGCGGAAAATGTTTTGACACATTTACAAATTCATTTTTTTTAACGGAAAGATATAAAATTGGGATTTAACCGAATTTTCTTTTTTTTTTTTTTTTAATCAATAAATTACCTATCGAGTTATAAACTTTTTTGATCATGTAACAAAATCTTTTTCTCCCTTTTTTTGAGTTTTTTTTCCTTCTATCGCGCAGGAAGTCAGTTCAAAACGCCAACTTTGACATATTTTCTGAAAAATCGACTGTGTTTGAAAAAAAAAAAAAAAAAAAAAAAAAAAAAAAAAGGGAAAATGAGTGCGATTAGATAAATTTTTATCGCATTTCTGATACATATTCGTGCAAAAATAAATTAAAACTTCGATCATAAAGTTGCCCTTTTTGGTTTGAAAACAGCCTGAAAGAATATCAATTCTCATGGAATTCCGCTCTTAGTTTAAAAAAGTAACCAAGCAGTCAATATTTAAAGGCATTATTTGTAATAATGATATAAAGATTTGCAATTATATTCAAAACACTGCACACATTTAATATTTTCATCTATATTCACATTTGAGTGAAAAGGTTCTTATTATTTTCTTAATAATTACACAAACCTCATATTTCAAATACTGAAAAATAAGTGCAGAATTATTTATTTTACAATTTGCATTCAGCACCTATTTTTTAGATTCGTATCCCACATAAGATATGCATACGTTCAAATGTTTCTTTGAAAGATAATATAATTATCTGCCATTTTATGCTCATAAGCTCTAAATGTGCAAATACAGAAATGATACCTTTGTTATATTAAGTACTTTAGACACGTCAACTGGATCTTGGCTCCGCTTAAAGAATTAAAAAATAAACAAAAAAGATTTACGGGATGTAAAATTCGAAAAAATTCATTTTTTCTTTTTCAGTTTGTTCTATGTAAAACCTTTTTTTTTTTTTTTTTTTTTTTTTTTTTTTCCTTCACGAAATCATCAATTTTTTATTGGAGAGGAAATGTTTTAATATATTTCTTTTTCAAATGGAAAATATATATAAACAAATAAATTACTTAGGAGACAAATTAAATTTTTAATGATTTTTAATGCAAATTAATGCTGAAAAGATCTTTCTTCTTCAGAATTTAAAGCTAAGATTGACATACAGATTCTAAGGGCAATTTTCCAATTTCCAGTAAAATTCTGCTGTTTTTGAAGCAACAATAACTTTGTAGCGTTGGAACTTTGGAAACAATTGTAATGTTTTATAATATAGAATTTTTTAAAGCATATTCCCAAACACACATTTTATGTCTTAATTATACATGGTGAGTACAGAGTATTTCTCTGATTTAAAAAAGAAATACTGCGCAAAAACTATTATATTTAGACATATGTTTATTTTCTAGCGATTTTCGGGGATTAAAAAATAATAATAATAAGAGCAAGGCTGTGCAAATAAATTTTACACGATCATTTTTAATAATTATTTTGAGATACTGTTTTTTAATCACTAAAAGACTGATCTCACCTTGTACAATCTAACAAAAAGGCTTCCTTTATACCAATTATTTTATTTTTGTGGCATTATTCTACTCGCAAAACAGGCAAATATACCATGCATTGAGTTCGTGTGTCCTGAAAAAAACTTCTTCACAACATAACATAATTTATTATTATTTCTTTAACTGACATTATGTATTCGGATTATAATAGTATCTTAATTATGAAAAAGATTGTAATTATAACGTTTCAATTAAATTCATCAAAATATTTAAAAAGCTATTTTAAAACGTTAAGATTACATTATTACTTTCTTCTATCCTCAATAGAAGAAAGTATTGTAATCGAAATTTTTTTCAACTTCCGGTTTTCGTCAGATTTACACGTTTTAGGGGTCAGAGTTTCCAAAAAAACATGTTTTTACAAAATGTCTGTGTGACTGTATGTGCGTCCATATGTCTCTATTCTACCACCAAAGGAGTATGAAGGTATGCATAAAATTGAACCAAATTTTTTGTGAATGTTTTTTTGCTGTGGCAAGCAGGTCCTCCTTCAATTTTGAAATATTCCGCCGGAAGGGGGCGCTGCAATAGCTATTTTGTGCCTTTTAAATATTGTACAGACTAAAAGTGTATGAAGTTATGCATCGAATTGAACCAAATTTTTTGTGTAAGTGTATGGCTATGATTAGTTGGTTCTCCCTGAATTTGAAAAAAAATCCGCTGGAAGGAGGCGCTGCAATAGCGATTTTTGTACTATTTCCAATATTATACTACCTTAAATTGTATAAAGTTATGCATAGAACTGAACGAAATTTTTTGTGTAAATGTTTGGCTATGCCTAGTAGGTCCACCCTGAATTTCAAAAAAATCCACTGAAAGGGGGGTAGTATAATCACGATGTCTGTGCTATTTTCATTATTTTGCCATCAAAAAGTGTTTGAATTTAAGCATTGAACTGAACTAAAATTTTTATGTATGATTATTTTTGGGTATGGCAAGTAGGTCCTCCCTGAGTTTGAAAAAAATCTGCCTATCATTCTACTGTCCATCGGCTCGTGCAGAGATGGAAACTCGTTTTAATTCCGTTTAATTGACTGAAGCAGAAATTTAAGATGAAAATCAAAGTTGGTATAGTATTGAATTAAAATTATTAAAGCATTAACACGTGTAATTTTTTTTAAATATTAAAATGTACGTATAAGGTAAAAGAAAGTTTTGGATTGGCACATACAACTAGTTTTTTTTTTTTTTTTTTTTTTTTTTTTAAGCAAACAAAGTATTACGAAAATAGCTTTATTATCGGTAGAAAGGGTCAGAATATAATTTTTTTTGTGGTTCTACTAAATTATATTATACAACATAAGCGAAAATTTTCTCTATAACTGTTCCCCTAAAAGCAAAATTTTTACAATAACCTTAGGAAATCTCATTAACTAATCTGATCAATCAGTCTATTTTTTTTCTTTTTAACTCTTTTATTTATATCGATAGATTTATTTTTCTTCTTTTTTTTTTATCCTTTATGAATTCTCAAGAAAGTTCATATCTTCTGCTATCACTTGTTCTTATGTTATAGAAAGTAAAATGAGGTTCAGTAACCTCGACTGTGGGGAAGAGCATTCCCTTTTAAGTTCCCCCCCCCCTCTTCCAATCACTTTTGATGCAATGAAAAAAAACGAGGAAAAAAAAAGGGGGGGGGGACTTTCACTCTGTGTACCGCATTGCAACAGAGGGTTCTTTTCCAGTCGGTGTCAGCACAGGTAAGTTGTGTGCCAACCGGTTATTACCCTTTCGATAACGGAAGTTGCGATTTTTCAAAGGGTTTAAGAGAGGGGTCAAAGAATACCTTTAACCCCAGATATCGATACACTTATTTTCTAAATCGAAATGTTTTTTAAATAACTGTGCAATTTTAATTAAAAATTATGTTTTTAATAGCATAATATATTTATGCATAATCAGTTTGGGGTTTTGCCAATATTTTTTAAATTTTACAAATCAAAATTATTTATCTTATTTTTAATTTAAACATTAAAAATTCATAGTACTTTAAATACTGATTTATATAGTTCACATTTGTGTTGAAAATTTACTTCTACTGTTTGCATTTTTATTATTATTATTATTATTAAAGCTATTAATTTATATTTTTATAATGTACATTGCCAGCTGCATTCTCTTTCGATATTAATTTTGATAATAAATATGATTTTATAACGCTTAATTAGAAAAGGAGGAAACGAATTTTAGCGTAAAGAATTTTTTTAATATTTAGTCAAGCCCCTTAAGATGTTAATTAATACCATTAACATCGATTTATGTATTGCACACTTGCGCCTATTCTGTGCATTTTTTTAATTAATGATTTTTTTTATAATGCATATCGGTGGCCTTTTTTTAATATAGATATTATGATGAAAAAAAATATAATTTTAAAGGGTTTAGTTAAAACATGAGAAGAATTACAGCTTACAAAATCTCTAAGTATCTAGTAAAACCTTAAAATGGAAAATACATAATTTTCTTACATGCATAAAATGCATGAAATAAAAGCATGATTTTCACTTAAAAATGCGCTATTATTTATTAAGAAATAAATGTATTAAAATGTAGATTTAAGACTATTTTGAATAATATATATTCATTCTTACATTTTAACCCTTTCCGGTGCAGACAAATTCTGTTAGTAAAATGAGAAATTATTGACTGACATCGGAATTTCCAAACAAGTTTTTCAGAAATTAAGAACTCCTTAATTTAAGCTTTCATCGTAAAAGCAATATTATATTAAAATATTGTTGGTGGCGTTTGGAATTAAAATTAGGTGTGCGGATTGGGATCACTGTGCCGTAAAGTGTTAAGCTACTTTTCATTAGAAATCTCATAAACGTTGTTGCACACATCTTTCTTAAATTTAAAGAAAAATATTGACATTCAAGTTAAAAGCACAAGAAAACATCATTTTACTTTGATATTTATTAAAGAAATACTATGTTTTTACAATAAAAATAATAGTCCAAAAAGAAAAAAGTCGAAATGAGGAATAGCTTTACAAAAATGATGAAGAAAGCATATAAATTTTAAATGGGAAATAAATTTAGTAAATATGGTATATTTGACATACATATAATAAAGGATTTGCTCTGGAAAATTATTAACTACTGAAGTTTTAAAACGTCATCGAAAATATGTTCAACGAATTTCTTAAAATTTTTTGTTAGATCATAATGTTAGATGAACTCATAAAAGACCTTAAATTAATAAATAATAAGTTGAACTTGTCTACAGCGTATAAAATATGAGATTTCTTTTTAGATTATCATAAGTTATTTTATTTGTTAAAATGATTGATGATCACAGAAAGTTTGTCTGCATAAATATATATGTTACATACAAATTTCCTAGTGTGTAATGAAAAAAGCCAGAATTTGTTAAAATCAGAAACTATGTATATTTTTTAATGCCATCACGCCAATCAATTACGAAATAAAATATAAAGAATAGATTTTCAATTTTCTATTCAAATTTTTCAGCTAACATATAAAAAAAAATTCAGAAACGCGTCCTAAGGCTCAGAGAATAACCATGAACTCAGTTAAAAGAAAAATTTTCTTGTGTTAATATTCTACACTAAAATTTTCTCAGCTTAAAAAAAGCTTTTTCGGTGTTATAGATTCGAAAAGATTGATAAAATTTAACTCAGCTTTATAAACAAATTTTTGGAAGTTTTAATATTTTTTGTAGAATTCTAAAAGAATAAAGAGGAGAGATTAGTGGTTTAAAAAAAATAACTGACAATGACCATGGACATTAAAATAAGAAAAGTAATAAAATCAAAATTAATGTTATAACATGTTTCTGATTTTATTGCTAAATAAGATTGCCAGTAGTGCCCGAAACAAAGATCGGTTTTTAAGAAAACGTCGAGGAAAAAATAATTCAAATATAAATTAATAAAGAATTTATTAAAATTAAAATTAACAAAGAATTAAGTAAAATTTAAATTAATAAAGAATTAAGACAAATTTAAATTAATAAAGAATTAAGAAAACTTTAAATTAATAAAGAATTATGAAAATTTTCAATTTAAAAATATTTTTGAAACATAGGCTGTGTACATGTTATTTTCAAAACAGATACTTTCATATTGACACAGGCTTACATTTAAATCAAATTTCACGTGTAAAAAAAAGGCATCTACAATCAAATGTAAATGTCAAACGAAATTAAAAGTTTTTTTTTTTTTTTTTTTTTTTTTTTTTTTTTTTTTTTTTTGGCAGTAGTTTATGCTATTATTTACTAAGTGTTCAGGTTAATTTTAAAGAGGGTGTAAGAATTCATGTTGAGCCTTTTCACGTTAACGAAATTCGACAGTACAAAATAAATCTAGAAACAATGTTAAATTTTATTTTTCAGTATATCCAAATTATTCCTGTAACAATATAAGTGTCAGTATATATAATCACTATAAATGCTTGTGTGTCCCTGTCTGTGTATGCTATTTTCTGAAGAAACCGCTGCATGCAGAGCTACATAAGATCTGCCAGGAGGTTATATACCTGTGTTTCAAATTGCACAACTCGAATCAATTTTCGTTTTTTTAATGTAATTTTTAACGTTTATTTCATTTTTTTTCTTATTAGTAAAAGGAATTCGGTTTTAATCTTTCATCCCGAAAATTTTGTCCTCTTTTAATAATGTATATTCGGTATATGTACAGCAATTATTAATTTTCCGTAAAATTTATATATTTCTTTTTTTTTTTTTTATATATATATAACTTTTTTTTTCTTTGCATTGCGGCGATTTTTTTATTCGTAAAAAGAACCCGGTTTCAAGCTTTTCACAAATGTAGAATATTTAGTGTTTTGCGATTTTTTAATTTTTCCCAAATTTTTTATGCGTGTTTTAGAAAGTTTTCTTTCTCCCCCCCCCCCTTTTTTTAAGGAGTAGGCTTAGTTTGTGATATTATAATAATGTAATTCAATAATATAAATTTACTTTCATAATAATATTAATAATACACATGATTTTTAAACATATCCACATCTAAAAAATGGAAATTAAAAATAAATATATATCGCAACAATATTAATTTAAATTCCTTTCAAAATAATTATTTTATCTGTGTTTTACAATATTGTGTCATTTAAGTTTTATATTCAAAAAACCTTCTTAAATAGATTCACGTTTTTAACAAAATCCATGTGTAAAAACATAAAAAGACGATGAAAAACAAAATTACAAAACCAATAAAATTAAAATTAAATTAAAAAACCAACACCGATCAATATTGATTTAAATTTGTTTCAAGGTATGAAAATTACGGTGCAGTTTATTAATAATTCAATGTAAATAATGTAATCATTATTTAAATATAGTATAATAGTAATAATATAATGCATTTTAACGTCTAATGATAAATTTGATAAGAACCGTTAAAGTCACTTTTTTCCAGATTTAAAGAAATTTTATTTGGGATGTTTTTATTTTCATTTATGTATTTATTTCAAATTATTAAATTCCTTATTCATCGATTTTATAGATTAGTTCTACATTTGGAATCATAAAAGGTTTACTATAATATCTTTTTTTTATGATAAAACACCAGGAAAAAAAATAATTACAGCAAATAAAGGCATAAAATATACTTAAAACGCACCATTTGTTACAGTTGTATCTCATAAAATACTTATGCAATTTTAAGAAAAGCTTAATAACTGTTTTAAAAATGCATCTCAGAAAGTTTAAATTATTGTTAACCAAAAATATATATTCCTTGCCTTAAAATATTACCAAGATTTTTTCCCCTTATTTTTAAGCACTTTTTTCTTCGTACATTAAAATAGTATGACTGAAAATCATAACAACAACAGTTACATCATAAGTAAAAAAAAAAAAATAATAATAAAGAAATTGAAAATAAAAATATTTTTGGTTTCGACGTAAACATAGAGTTTTATTCATTTAAGAAATGGTGTATCATATTTGTAACATGGTGATAAACATGCTCTATCAAACAATATATCTAAACAAAATTGTTTTGAGATTAACAATATTTACAATAATAAATCCAACTTATATTCAATTTATCATTTTGGTGGCTGTATAAGGAATTTCAACAAAATTTAGTTTTTTTTTTTTTTTTTTTTTTTTTTTTTTTTCCTTCCCAATACACACATATCGAATATTCGACAGGTACAATTGAAAGCCAATAATTATTAATTTTTCTAATCCTGTTTAAAAAGAGAAAATGAAAGTTGGTGCTTTAATAATGGGTATTTATTTTTATTTTTTCCCCGCTGATTTCAAAATTTTGAAATGTTCTCAAGAAAGAAATATATATTTCGATAATGATGTAATTGCGAAAGTAGGTATTTTAAAAGTATTTTGACTAAAAATATCTCTGAGATTGATAGACTGATGACCCAAATTTTAAAATTGCAAAACTAAATTCACTAAAAAATCTAGTATTTATTAGTTATCTGTTTATTTGCTTCCCTTGACCGGAAATTAAATTTACCTAAATAAGTACAAAAGATAAATGTTATTTTTAACTGCTATAGACACAGTTCGAAATCTTTTCAAATTAATTTTTTCATAGCGGTTATGTAAGCATCAATAGATACACAACCCAAAACTTAAAGGCTTAAGGGGAATATTTTGCCATATAAAATTCCAATTGTTAGATAAGTTAACACAAAAAAGGATTGTATTTGCAATTAACTATTATGAAACAATAACTGTTTCTTTGGGAAGAAAGATAATTAAAATCCAATAATTTCTGGATATTTTTTTCCTTGAATAGATTCGGTAGCAGAACATATAAGGAGCAAGTTAAACACACTGCATTCTTAGAAGGACCATACTTTTGCATTGGCCAACTACACCATGAGTCTGAGACCCTTGATTTTGGGGCTCTAGAAATTTGATATGCAATTTTCAGAAAATTGATATTTGAAACCTAATTTATCCAATTGCTTTAATTATAATTAATATATTGTACTTTTAGAGTAAGATAAGATTGAAAATAAAAAATATACATATTTAGATGTTTATGTAAACATGTATTCATACCTGTATTCTAAAAAAATAAAAAAAAAAAATTAATTTTTGTGAATGCATAAGAAGAATGGGGAGGGAGCATTGTTCTTAAATACCAGGCCATGGGCTTCTTTTTGGCTTGATTGAGCTCTCAGAGTGTATAGAGAATATTGTTTTAACAGACTTAGATTTGAAGTTTTATATGTTGTTGAAATTACATTCACGAAACATCCTTATTGCATGTTTCAATCTCATATACTTAGTCAGTTAAATTTAAAAAATAAAAAAGAAAGAAAAAAAGAAAGAAGGAAGATTTACGTTTCGAAGAAAAACAAAATCATTTCTTTTCCGTACAGGAGTATAAATTTATGAAACATGATGGTTTTTTAAGAGCTTCGAATGTATACAGATGACTGAATTATAATTTTTAAATAGAAAAAAACCTCATTCATGATATCATAATATTATATGTTGAAGACATTTTTAATTATTTTGAGGGAGTGCGTCCACGGCCTTACCTTCAGATGCTATTGTTAATAAATTATAATATCACTAATAATGCTTTCTCTTAATTTGTTACATTGCCATTTATGTCTGATATTATTGGTAAAATATTAGGCTACTAATTAAATCAAAAGGCTGTTTTAATTGTGGATTTTTATAACGTACTGATATCGACATTGAAACAGAACAAGGATTTTGCTTGTACTTTTGTAGCAAATTTTATAATTATATATAATTATATATTTCTTCAATCTTTTGTTTCCTTTTAAATGTTGTAAAACTAATCGAGAATACACGCGTTCCGGTGGGACTTTAAGGGAAAATCTTAATTTTTTTTTCTTTTTTTTTTTTGTGCGCGCGTTTTCTTCTGCATTTAAAATGTATTTGATTAATGCAAATAATACAATGACATAATAATTTTGTTCTGAAGTCTAGAGCTAATTTAAAATTTTTATTAATGTCATCTTGAATTTAGTCCTTTAGGAGTCAACAGATATTATTGTATATGAATTAGTTTCGCTTTGGAGAAGAAGTTTATTTGTTAATGAGATCCAAAAAGAGGAATTACGCATGAACTAAAATAAATTTAATGCTTAATCTTTAATATTTATTTCATAAAATTATCTTTTCTTTGGATAGTTAAGCATATGGGATTTTATCATTTTTTTAAATTTTCAATTACTTTCTAGTGCATACATTATACGAAAGTAGTTCTTAAGTTAGAATTAGCGCGATAAAGAAATTCTAAATATTATACAATGAATACATATTTATGCACATAAACATTTTAAAACCATCAGATGATAGATTTTTTTTTCGCAAACAGTAAAAACATCACTCATTCCTGAAACAGTCAATTTTCTTTTGTTCTTGTGCATTATTTGATTTATGCAAATATATTCCATTTACCAGTGTATTTGGAGCCATATTCGGCTCCAATGTTTCACTGAAAATTTTGAATACATACGAATTAATTCATGAAATTAACTTAAATCATATTCTATCGCATTATTTTTTATGATTATTTTTGCTGAAAGTCTTGTAGGTTAGATTTAGATTTATTAAAACCATTTAAACGAAAATAATAATTTTACTGATCATTTAGAGGAGGACTTGTGTTTAAAGCAATTAAACACAACTAAATATTTTCTAAAATATATAAAATAGCAAAAAAGAAAGAAATTTATTCAAGACAAGTTATAATAATAATAATAATAAAATCTATAAGGAATCCAGTCAAAGTGATAATTTTGATTAATCACCGTTACCTGAATTCTTTCAATTTTTCGAATCTAATGTAATATTCTGATGTTGGTAATCGTCTATTATTACACAATTTTATTTCATATAATTTTAAAAGTTATTAAAAAATCTTTTTTTTTTTTTTTTTAAATATGCAAATTGACATTTTTAGATCAGCATACATTCTGTTCTAAACTGCCAATCCAAAATTTTTCATAATGTAATAATAAAACTAAATATTTAGAAATTCCTTATTCAAGTAATATTATAATAGTTGATGTGATTCATTATATGCTTATATTATTTATCTGAAACTTTATATGTACGTTTTGTTTTGTGTTAAGTATGAAGTAAACAACAGTAAATTTCTAATTTTTAAAAATCAGATCTACCGTGGTCTAATTCAATATAATATCTGGAACATAAGAAATTTAGTTTCAACACCATATTCTTATTGCTATATGAATTAAGGAATTTATTAACTAATTAAGAAATGGAACGAAATTCCTTATTAGTAATCTCTTATTTTTAAATTCTCATTAATATGTTAGATTTTTACCATACACACTTATTATAATAATTTTATAGCTTGAAACAATTTTCTCTCCTTTGAGAGTAAAAATTGTGTATTATATTAAAGTATAAGTATTGATCTTAGATTAAAATAATAACAAAAATAACTTTCTTATAACCTAAAAGAAATTTGGTTCGACATTCCATAGTTTATTTCTAGCAACCCCCCCCCCCTCCCTCCCATAAATCCTTCTAATACCTGTTACAGTGAGTATCTTTCTATTTCGGAGATTATACATTATATACTAAAACTTTCACTGAACACATTCAATTTTAGACGTTTTTACGAATATTAAGAGTAATACTTAACACTTTTGGAACTTTGGGAATGTAAATATTATATTTGATATCATATTTGACAGTGAATTTTCACTCATGTGAGTATTTAGGGGCCTTGCAACGAACCGAGCTTAAAAAAATTTCTACCCCCCCCCCCTCTCAAAAACAAAAGAACAAGTTTCAGACATCAGGAAAGCCTCTTTAATCTCATTTTGATTTAGTAAGATTCTACACATACATCCATATCTTTTTTTTATTACAAAAATTTAGCCGTAAACCAAAACTCTTTATACTATTTCATATAGAAATGAACTATTGGCGAAGTCAGCTACATGAAAATAATTTGTACGGTCGTAGTCTATATACACTTCAATAATATTTTTATTCGTCGAATTTCTGATCGTTAACAATATGAACGATTAACAAAATTATTTTTATAGCAATTTATATTTAAAAAAAATAATAGTTAAAACTTTTTAAGGGGGTCGACACACATTTTAAAATATTTGTTATTTATTGAGTTAAAATTCTGAATTTTTTTGTGATAGTTAAACATATGATTTGTAAGCAAAATCACATGATAAAACTTCTCAGATTTTTTTTTAATTTAAATTTTAAAATTTGCGAAAAAAGTGATGTAATTTAAAATCGTTATAACTCGAAATATTATTAGTTGAATTTCATTTTTTTTTCATATAAACAAACAGAAATACATAAGTTTCAATTTCGATTCCGCATTTTTAAAAATATTAATTTAAATAAAAGTTTAAAATGTTCAAATAAAAAAAAAAAAAAAAAAAAAGTAGCTTTTTAAAAATAAATCATATTTACAAAAGTAAATAATTTTTTTTTCAAGTTTGCTGAATCAGAATTAAAGTAAAATAATCAAAAAAGACATGTTCCAACTTTCAAACATTTATCTTTTATGGTTCTTGACTTCTATCACTTTATATGCAAGGAATGGTGAAAAAAACATTATATAGAAAAATGCATTTTCACAAGTAGTCGTTTTCATGACAGTCATTGTTTTGAAAGCTAGATTTTAAAAACAAAACAAAATTTAAAAATACTTCCTATTCTACTTAAGATAGATATAATATTTAAACGTCATTTTAATCAGAAAAAATAGATAAATTTTTAATGCTATAAATTTTTTTAGAAAATTTGAAGATTTTTGTGTCCCGGACCCACTTAAAAGAAGCCTTGATATAATCAATGTATTAAAGAAATTCAACCCAAATTATACAAATATTAAATTCATTACGATATTCTAAATGAAAATAAAGAAAACCGGATGTATTACGAGCAAAAGTTTTCCTACAAAATGTGAAGCCAATTTTAATTCATGGATAATCATACAATTCTTTGAAAGGTATATCAGGGAGTTTGGCAGGTGTTTCTACAAACAAATACAAGTTCTGATATTCAGAGTACTGTTCGGCTCATTCTACAAAAATAGCTGAAATGAGATCTATAAAAATTCTTTTTCCTCCTTTTTCTTTCATGCGCTGCCATTTTGCACCTTTAAGTAGTAATATAAGTGTGCTTCAGTGTAAACTAGAATTTCAAATATATATATATATATATATATATATATATATATATATATATATATATATATATATACACTGGTGTCCAAAAGTTAAGCATAATTGGTAATTAAGTAATTATTTTTAAGTAATGAAAGAAATATGAATCGAAATGTGCTGAAACTCCAGATGTGTAAACAAAATAGTACGCGTCACATATTTTCGCGAAGAGTTTTCCCCGTCATCAGAACCATGTCATCAGAATTTAAAAATAATAAAAATTTTATGAAAAATGAGTATGTTTAGTAAATAATTTTTCATTGCGCATGCGTCAACGATATCAAAATGTCATTTGCATATTGTGTTAGCTAAATGTATAGAGCAACTTCTGTAAAAGTTTCAAAAACATAGCTTGAAAATTCTGAAAATGGGAGCCTATAGAATCAACTCAAAATCCTTTATTCCCTAAATGAAGCAAAAAGATGATGGGCTGTATCCATATTCCATTGTTTAGTGCCTACACAATATTGCACGTACAACTATATTTAGGTAAAACCCCTGATTTTTTTGCTTCCTTTAGGAATAACGGATTTTGAGTTGATTCTATAGGCTCCCATTTTCAGAATTTTCAAGCTATGTTTTTGAAACTTTTACAGAAGTTGCTCTATACATTTAGCTAACACAATATGCAAATGACATTTTGATATCGTTGACGCATGCGCAATGAAAAATTATTTACTAAACATACTCATTTTTCATACAATTTTTATTATTTTTAAATTCTGATGACAGGGTATTGTGTACAATGATGTTTGTCATATTTTCAGAAAAGAACATTATTTTATAATAAGAACTCTGCAAATTATAAGCAAAAAACTTGGAAAAATTTAGGACTGTTTTTATAAAAACCTTAATTTCTCTACGAGTATACATGCTATCCTTGTAAAAATTAACACAGTACATTACAATAAGCCAATTAATCATAATGTGCAGTTTGAACGCTTTTGCTACATTAGTTTTGACAGGGTTATCCAAAAGATCTTCGTTCTTTTTCAATTTGTTGACGGTCCCCTGTTCGATTTCGGGGAAAACTCTTCGCGAAAATATGTGACGCGTACTATTTTGTTTACACACCTGGAGTTTCAGCACATTCCGATTCATATTTCTTTCATTACTTAAAAATAATAACTTAATTACCAATTATGCTTAACTTTTGGACACCAGTGTACATATATATATATATACATTTCTTTTTGAAATTGTTTTCGTACATTCTTTGTTCTTGTTGTTGCTGCTTTAATATTTTTAATGAAATAGCATAAAATACTTTGATAAAACAAATTTTTAATCACATTAAATATGTATATGTACATAAAAAAATTTTTTTACTGTAATGTAAAAGTCAGATTTATGAACTCCTGTTATAATGAACACTCGATAACTTACTTAATACGGACAAAAATCGCTTGCCCTTGACTATCTGCTTTAATGAGAGTTCACAGTACTATACTTCAAACATTTGATAGTCAACTTGCGCAGCATATGCTACTGGTTGAGAATCATTGTCAGTGTTAAATTTATTCATTTTTCTCGGGGAGAAACTTTTGCAGCTCCATAGAAACGGAATTTTTATAGACATTTCTTATTTAAATCAATAGGGTCTGTCTTTCATAACTCTGTTT
>CAXHSM010000190.1:0-17000 GCA_964019185.1 Maratus speculifer | reverse complement strand
TATTTTTCTCGCGTGTACATCAAAAATGAAGGAAATTTAACAAACTCTCAATTTAAATATTTGAAAAAAAAATAACTATAAACTTGACTGTAAAAAATCCAAACTCAAAAAAGTTAAATACCCCATGGAAAGCAGAAAAAAATAAACTTTTATATAAATTAGCAAAAAAGTCTTTAGTGATTATCGAACAAGCAAGTTATAAAAATATGAACACGGTGAAAAATCAGTTTGAAGTTTTCATTTGTAGAGGTCATTGCGCTGAATCTATTGACAAAATTTACAAAATCTCCGGATTCAATAGTCGTATCAGGTAAAAATGAGGCGTAAAAAATAATCACAATTAAAGAAGCTTTCAGTTAATATTAAAAAATAAAATCGATATTTTGACCAATTTTGGAGAACTATATCTCCTTAAGGGTCAAAGGTTTGAACAATTTGATCCACTAAAAGAGGGATTGAGAATTTATTCCACCTATGCGTTTGAGTACAGTTTTAAACCTTTTAATTCCTGATTTTCGAAAAATCAATTTAAAAATGCTTTTCGGTTTTCATTTCTTATATAAATCACGGGTAAAAGACTTTTAAAAAATCATATTTATTTTTAAGTATGCTTTACAGCTAAAAAACAGTTTGTTCCCAATCGGGAACACTGAGCTTTAATTGGAAAAATAATTTTTCTTGATATATTTTTATAATATCAAATACACATGAATTTTACAAACAATGATAAAAAATAAATTTTACTTATACACTGCAGGACAAAATAGGATACTTCGAAAGCTTCCAAACAAAACAAAAAGCATATATTGCAACGATTACAAAAAATAATTGTGCTGCCATCCACATGTTGAAAATTGATTTAATAATATTTTCAGTGTGTGCTTTATTGACAACATTAGGCATTGGAGCTTCAATATAATTCTAATAATATTAGTATTTTAGAAAACTAAATTGGATATGTTGCTGAAAGACAACATATACTCGACAAGCATTGAAGAATTAAATCATTAAACTTTTTCTTGAGTCAGTCAAGACAGTACCAGACATAACCAGTGAGTTATGTAAGGAGAGGTGGCCTCTGAAAAAGTTGAGGGACGTTACATTTTTTAACAATTTACCAAAATGATGAAAACATGGAGGATTGAGAGCAGGAAAACACAATGGTAAACCTACAAGTCAACCGCTAAAATCGGGGTTTTAGGTGTTTTCCACCAAAATAGGATTTTGCAGACCGATTGCGTTTTAATATGCGAATCGAGATTTAACTAATCCTAGATTTTCATCCGTGAACTCGATGAAGTGACTGTATGTGCTGCCGCCTCCCGGACTATTTCATGTTTATTCCTGATTCCAAAGTGATTCGGGTTTATTGCTACAGTTTGTAATTAATTTTACATCATAGAGAAAATCAAAGTCGTTACAAAAATTTGTGTACACCCGCTGTATTTTCGAATCCTTTAATTTTATTCATATTTTATTTCCGGTTGACCATTTGTAATAGAAAGATTTCGCAAAAATTAAATTTTAATCCTGCGTATGATTGTATTTTATCAAATATGAATCAATTATTATTATTACAAGGTAAAACCCGTCGAATTTCGACGGAAGAAAATTTTTATGAAGGAACTATCCATTGATTTATAACAAACCTACAAAATTAGTCACAATAAAAAATGCACCTTAAGTTGGTAAGTCTAACTCTTGTACAAATGATATTAACTTATTACAATTAAATTAACAGTTCTTATGCTTGGTATTACAAAAGAAGAAACTGAAAAAAATATTCCAGTTTGACTCTGATATATATATATATATGTATGTATATAGAAGTGAATATTAATTTGATCATTTCAAAATCCTTTTAATTCAAACTTGAAATCTTAATTGCAATAAGCTGGAAGCAAACCCTAAACTATTTATATACTTTTAAGTGTAAACAGGGTTGTTTGGTTTAAACCACGCTGGTTTAAACCGTGGTTTAAACCATGGTTTAAACCATGGTTTAAACCAAGTGGTTTTTTTTTTTTTAAACATGCTGGTTTTTTTTTTATTTGGTTTTTTTCCCTTTTCCCTAATGTTTTCATTTATTTTACACATTATTAAAATGTGCAAAATCAAAGTTATGGAGTAGCTACAAGCAAAGCTAAAGACAAAATTAAATTTTTAAAGTGACAAACATCTTTAATCAATCTAATTTTTCTTACTAGCTATAAACTGACATGGCAAAATATTTTTCTACAGTGAACTGTGGAGGATAAAAAAAGGTAGTTAGTTTTAATTCTTTTTTAAACCTTTTATTTTTTAAAAAATGCAAAAATGGCATAAGCCAGCCAAAAATGCAATTTTACTGCTTAGATAGCTTGATTATGATTTACTAAGGATTGCATCATGTATCAAAGCATCAATAATGACATAATCATAAGTCATTCTTTCCATTGGTTACTCTTGTTCTGTATGCTAATGAATGATTGGCTATGAATTTTCTCTGTTCCGTAGCTGTTGTTTCTAGTAAGCTTTGGTTTTTCTTAGATTGGATTTGCAGTTTTTACATTATTTTTTCTGTTTCTAGTTACTTTGTATTGTATTTTATTTTAAGAAAGCTACTTATATATATTGAAATAAAAGAATGTCTAAAACTAGAAGAAAGGAAAATATAATCTGGTTTTCATTTGAGGGAATAAGAAATACATCAAAAACATGTTTAAGAGCCAAATGTAAAAACTGCATGCAATGTAAATGCTGTCAAATTAGCTCTTCCTTATATAATACTAGGTGTGATTCATTTTCAGATGCTTTAGATGTTTACCTTAAAAATTGCCCCACTTTACTTAAAATTTGTGTAGAAAATAGGAATGTTATTGATAAAAATATTCAAAAGCTCATATCTGTCTAATTTTTATTTTAAAAGAAATGTTGAAGATATGTTTAATTTGTTAAATTCTATTGCAGTTGCCCTGGATAATATCTAAAGTAATAAGTTCCATTACTAATGCAGTTTATAATTGGGCAGGTCTTCAAAAAATATTAAGAGGAAAAAAATGTAAATAAAGAAGTCTCATAGTTTTTTAGTCCAGGTATAAAATAGCCCTAACACCCATGCCCTTTTAGGTATACATGCTTGAACCACAATACAGTCAAAGTGAACCATGTGAACAAGAAAAAAAGGATACATTAAATTTTACAAAACAAAAATATCCATGTAACTCGATGCTTGCACAGATAATAAAATTTAATGCTAAATCTTCACCTTTTGAAGAACAAAGAAACAGAAAAAATAAAGTTTGTATTTAAAAATAATAATAATAATAATAATTTTTCTAAGCCTATGTCTCAATTTGTGTAAGCATTACATTCGTTGATGTATCAAGTAAGTCAATACACATGTATTTTTTAGCATTAATAAAATGCATATCGATATTTTTTAAGTAAATATATGTAGTAAGAGATTAATAATCATTTGTTGATGTTAGTACTGTAAATAATTTCTAAATTATGCACAAGAAAATGTTTTCTATTTCAGTTTATTTCTGTTAATTTAGTAAAATGTTTGTTTGCCCTTTACTATGTTCTTCATTATCAACTTGCATATAATTATTTCTTAAATTATTATCTAAAAGGTTTATATAAGTACTAGCTAACCCGCCCGGCGTTGCCCGGGTCCGTATTAACAATATTAAACGAACTTGAAATTTGTATTATTTTATCATTAACTCGAAACTTGCAGAAATGCATTGTCAGAAATACGTAGCCACTGACTGTTGTTTTTTTAAAAAGAACTAATCTATCGCTTCACCGGTAAGAATTTATTAATTATTTTATCATATGTGTTTTAAATATCAATATAGAAAATTATTTTAACGTTTTGCTTGAAAATATAACATTCTTTTGTTAATATCTTAAAATCGTCTGCAGTCAGAAATCTATATTTTAGATTAATATTTATTACTTAAGTTTTCATGCATGATTTAAAAAAAATGTTTTCATCATTATATTTTAAATATTTATTTACCTGCAATTATTAAGTCATAAACATTTTTTATCTACGTTATAAAGTATTTAAAATTGAATTAAAGAAGGAATCTTTTAGTAATACAATTTTTAGCTCATAACAAATGTTTTCAGTATCTAATTTAATTTTAATTTGATATTTAATAACTGCTAATTTTCCAATTTCTTTTATTTTAAAAGCGAACATTTATTTTAATAAATAATAATAGAACAAAGACCATTTTAAAAATTTGCTATTTCTTCTTAAAATATGCTTCAGTTGTAATTCATTTCTTTCAATTCGTATTATAATACAAAATTCCTTCCACGTCCTTTTGTTTGGAACATTAAAATTTGAGCGATAAATGGATTTATATTGCAAACCTTTTTTGAGACTTACTTCACCTCCACCCATCTCAATCCTCCATGGTTTGAGACATTAAAATTTCAACGATAAATGGTTTCATATTGCAAACCTTTTTTTCGGTCTACTTCGCCTCCATTTTTTTCCTCCATGGTGTACAGCAGCTGTGATAAAAAAAAAATCCTCATTTAAACTGGCAGTTTGCCAGTCTATGAATTTTAAAGGTCTGTGCCAGCTTTTTTAATTATTTCTGAGAAAATTTTATGCAACCAACCAACCATAAGAAAATGAAAGAGAATAAACGAAAAAAAGGCGAATTTTTATAAGAGTGGGCTTTGGAATTTAATTAATTACTCAGTTAATAAATAGAATTTTGAAATTCCGAGCTTCAGGTGCATCAGGAGAGATATTGGGCTACTTTCATAAAAATTTTGAGCCTCGTGCGTCCCATAGATTTTGCTAGCCATCGCAGACACACACACACACACACACACACACACACACACGCAGACAGACAGAGCGATTTGTTATTTTATTAATATAGATACTAATAAATTAATAGTTTTTTTTTTTTTTTTTTTTTTTTTTTTTTTTTCCACACAATGAATATTTTCCTATAGAAACCTAAACTTATAAGATAATTTAATTATAAATTTTTATGCTTTAGTTATTTAATTATCAAAAAAAAAAATAAATATTAATGTGAATGTTTAACATTAATTAACTATTAATTACAAAAAATCCTCATGACTTTCTAAAACTCAAGTTATTTTTCTTGCAAATGCTATTTAAATAATGATTTGAAAAAAACCCGGTTTAAACCAAAAAAACCTGGTTTAAACCAAAAAAACCCGGTTTTTTGGTTTTTTTCAAAAAAACCGGTTTTTATACCAACCCTGAGTGTAAATGAAATTTTCATTTTCTGAAATGATCTGCATGTAATAAATACCATAGATAACAATCCTATGACGTCACATAAGATAAAAGGGCAATTTTTATAATTTCTAACTGGAATTATATTTGAATCTTCGTGCTGTCTGCATTTTAATCTTTTTTCTGATTAGCCCAAGAATATTAATATTTAATCCATGGCGTACGTAATATAGGCTTCTGTTATTGCGTATATCACATTTTGATCATCATGAAAATGACATTTTACTATTTTTTTCTTTCTTTTGGTCAGAAATGGAATACTTCTGTTGCCACAATGACAAAAAAAGAATTAAAAACTACAAAAAAATTAATAACTCAAAAGCAAATTGAGATACAGGTTTCAAACAAATTGCATTCAAAAGTACATTTTTTTCTCTATTCGGTGGTGTAAAAAAAATTGTGATGTTTAAAAGTTTAAAAATCTGCAGCAGCAAAAATTGCAAAACCGAAATTTCATTTTAAATTTCAAAGTGTTGCCATTTGCAAAATGACGTATGCGTTACGCACAGGTACGTTTGGCCTTTATAATATAGATATATATTAATAACATATTTTAAGACATATCTTGGAATGAATATTAAAAAAATTAACATAATTCTAATTTCTATATCCTTCAACACTTTTATTGGGTGAGGGATGCTTCAGAAGGTTATAACATACATGAATTTTACATTAATTTCCTTAAATTCTATGATACGATCACAATTTGGAAAAGGAACACGGTGGCTAATTTTCGATAATGTGAACCCGTACATTTTCGAAACAAATTAACAGTTTTCAAATAAATGTAGGTGATAATTTATTGTTACACGTTTCCTCCATTAGCACCGGTCTCAAAAAATAGTTTCGAATCTCTTAACATCGCAAATATACCTAATTCATTCTTTAGTACTTATCTAAAAATTTCAAGTTCTCACAGACATGCGCCTAAGAATCAAACAACGTTGTTCGTTTTTCAATAAATTTTGAATTATTCCCAAGATGCTTAGCAATGACGGTTGTTTCGTCATGGTTATGACTTGAAAATCAGCCTACAAGTTCAAATTTTTTGAATTTGTTCTGATAAGTTCTTTCCTATTATGAACAAAACGTAAAATGCTATTCAAATTCTCAAAGCCTGATTTCCCGCAAATTGTATGCGTTAACGAAAAAAAAAAAAAAAAAAAAAAAAAAAAAAATTATTACTTAGTAATTTGTTTAAATTTGAAAACAACCTTATAAAATAAAAACGCAGTAAAATTCTTTTAGCTTGAATAACCATACCTACAAAATTTATACTTTACAGTTACACTATTGCGTAAATGTGACAGAAAGTAGCAGACTTAAACATGAAAACAAATTCAAATACGTTTACGTCAAGAGATTTTTGTCATACATAATAAAAATAATAAATGTAACTTTATAATAATGGATGCAACCTTACAATAATAAATGTTACCTTAAACAAAACATTGATAATTTTTCGTTTAATATTTACTTATTATAAGATAAATTGAAAAAAAATGCTTTTAATAATCATAAAATGTCAAAAGGATAAAAAGGGTTCAAAAGCGAAAAAGGAACATCCCCTCTCTTCTGATTTCCTAATATACTCCTGCCGATAGCTATGGCTAGAAACAATATATTACATTCAAACAAAGTTCTTTTCTTGTTTCATAATTGACAAACTTTTTTTAAAATTTCCTTCTGAGGGTGAAATATCTCGTTTTTAAGCAATATTTCGTCATTAAATTAAATTTACTCTCAGCTAAACACATATTGCACAGCAGGCACACCATTAAAATTTAGAAAAAACATATTTTTGGCGGAAACTTTGAAGACAGCTTGTCCATTGTTTCATTGATTAACGATCGATTTGAACAACATACACTCAAGAGCCAAATCATTATGACTACGCTCCCATTTTGCAATGAACTCGACTGGATGACGTGGAAGGTACATAATCTATTAGAAATGGTATTTAAATGCTGCTACGAAGTCTCGGGAATCATTTTTGCGCTTATATCTGATTGTGAAGGTAAAGGCTACTGATTTAAAGGTACTTTGATAGAGGGCAGAATTCAGTCGCCCGACGACTCAGAACGTCTAACTTCAACACTGTACATCTCATGGGTTGTTCGGGATATACCTTTGTAAGTACTTGTACAAAGAGGATAAATAATGGTGAAACCATCAATAGAAGAGATCATATTGGACACACAGGCGTTATCAAATAAACAGGATGTTGGAGCAGCTCCTTGGTACAGCAAAATTTACACCAGAGACTGGCTTAATTTGCGTCCCAATACGATACAGGTCGAAGTGGAGTTCGTTTTGAGCATTTCAACTGAGATTATTGAATGTGAGACTATGGGGCTAACGTCCCACTCATGTGTCCCTGTTGACCAAGCATCATCGCAAAATACTCCTACACTAGGGTCGGGAACATTATGATTGGAAAATGGAACATAGGCAGAGAGTTGTCTCGTCTGATGAAACACGATTCATCCTTCAACATGCTACTAGCCGTGTTTGGGTACGCCATCTTCTATGCAAACTGTTACTCCCCCTTATGCAACAGGTTATAAATAGGCAGTTGTGGCGATATTAAGCTTTAAGAGATGTTCTCATGGGCATCCCTGGGATCTGTGGCTGTTGTAGAACAGACAATGAACGCCACAGTCTATCTGAACATCATTGCAGATCATTTGCACAATTACATGGTATCTGTCTTCCGAAATGCAAATGGCGTCTTCGTGCAAGACAACGTTCCATGTCACATGACTCGAATTGTGCTCAATTGTTTCTAGTAATATAATACTAAATTCCAGTTAACATTCTGGTCACCTAACTCGATCGATCTATATCCGACAAAGCACATTTCAGGTGTCATTCAAAGGCAGCCCAGTGCTGAAAATCAATCATTTTGGAATATCCTGGATATGCATGATCGTTACTTGATCAACTAATATAATTTATTTCAGGTCATCTACCAAGGTCTGGTGACATCCATTCCAAGGTAGTTTGCAGCTGTTTTGTGGGTCAAAGGTGGGCCAGCACGTTATTAGGTAGGTGGTCATAATGTTTTGGCTCTTGAATAAGGAAAGGGCAGCTGACGTCACTGTGGGCTCTTATTAGTGTGGGTAAGCTGTTTTCGCCCGTGCTTCGTTATAGCTCCGACACTACATATAAAATCAGGCATTCTGATTGGTCTACAAATTTTATGATGGTTGTCTGCTTGCTATGATTGGGCTACGTCGTCAAGATGATTCCTACAATGATCGCTATGACAAAAATGTAACGGTAGATTGGTTGACAGAAGTGTTTGTTTGTAAACATGCCCTTTCCTTATGTGTACCTATTTCCGTTCACCCTGCAGGGAAAACCTTTTTTAAAATCTCCCTAGTAAGATCTAAAAATTGTGGTGATTGACCGGTTTATGCATCTGGATTTAATTTTTTTCAGGAGAAGAAATTTTTCTATTTATCTTGCATTTCGAGAATGGTACTTCAAGAACAAATGATCTATTTCTAAATAGAAGTTTTTTGGAATATTCCATTGAATTAACGGATTTAAGACAGTTGAAACACATAAAATGTTTTTCTGGAAAATTCTAGTTTTTTTTAATTAGTTCAACTATACATTTTATTTAAAAAAAATTAATGAAATGATGGATTTAGAGAAAGGACGTTGCTCAGCCCACTTTGCCCCATTTAATTACGAGCCTGAGCCAAGATCATCAGTAATGTTTGATTACTTTGGAAGTGAAAAAAATTAAACTTTGCATGATTATGTGTATTCGGCATAAAATTATTCTCATATCCAAAGAAAATACTGACGCATTTCTGAATTCAATTTTTTTTTTCAGAAATATATGAAATTAGCAGGTATTTTATCTCGAAACTATGTAATCGAATGGTGTTTTTAATTTTTTGGGAAAATCTGAAGATCTTTGAGAAAATATTGTCAAAGTATGCATTTCGAATCGAATTTGAGAAAGTGATAGAGTGAGAAAGTAGAAATACAAGCCGAAAACGAACCTGACGTCATGTGATTAAATCGGTTTGTACTCGACAAATAATTCATTTATTTAAAAAAAAAAAAAAATGTAAAACGTTTTTTATTTTAAATCGCTTTTACAGTTAAGATTATCAGTATTGTGCTTTTGCGTTTAAAAAGGAACCACAAAATAAATGAAATTTTTACATTGTTGAGCAGTGAATTTGATTAACCGTTTTAAAGAGATTTGGTTCATATGTATAAATGATTTTGAGAATATTATAGGCAACTTGAGATCTTACTGTATAGTATGTCCACTGTCCATATAGTCATGGTACCCTTTAATTTGCCTCAGGAAGTCAATGGAAGAAGAATGGTGAAATATTCAGCAAATAAAAGACGAACTCTCCAAGTTTTATACCTATTTAGTTCCGTTTGATGTGGTTTCCATTTAATAGAGAAAAGCACAGACTTTTTCACCTTGTTACACCAAGCGTCCTTAACCATGCATGGAAAAGATTGAATATAATTTAGATGTGTAACAAATAACTACATCAAATTGCACTGAACAGGTATGGAGAGTTTCTCTTTTATTTACTGAAGATTTCAGATTTCCATTTTGTTTTGCTGATTTCCAGTCAAAAGTGCATCATAACTTTACGCATAAACTGTATAAATATTTCTGTTTACATTGCAGGAAATATCGCTTTTAAAATGTTCGTAACAAGATCCAAAAACTGTGGTGACTGACCAGTTTATGCATCGGTATTAAAATTTTTCAGGAGAAGAAATTTTTTCTATTTATCTTGCATCTCGAGAATTGTACTTCAAGAGAATTATAACATAAATAATATGTTTCTGAATCGAAGAATTTTCGAATATTCCATTGCATTAACATATTCAAGACAGCTGACGCATCTAAAATAGTTTTTTTAGAATAGTTTTTATTTCAAGTTGTTAAGAAAAAATAATGAAATGATGGTTCAAGAGAAAGCAAGAAAAGGTGGTGTGTGTGTGTGTGTGGGAGGGGGGATAGTGGCTCAGCCCATCCCGCCTCCATCTGGTTACGAGCCTGTGACAAGATTATCAAGAATGTTTGATTACTTTGTAAGAAAAAAAATTCAAACTTCATATGATTATGTGTATTTAGTCTAAAGTTATTCTCAAATCCAAACGAAATTCTTACTGACGCATTTCTGAATTGAATTATTTTTCTTCAGAAGTGCGTGAAAGTCAGAGGTGTTTTTATCTCGAAACTATGTAATCGAATGGTGCTTTTAATTTTTTTTTTTCGAAAACCTGAACATTGTTCAAAAAATATTATCAAAGTGGGCATTTTGAACGGAACTTCAAACACCTGTTAGTATTATGCCTTTACGTTTAAAAATTAATCAAAAAATAAGTCAGAAATTTTGCGTTGTTTATCAGGGAATTGGATTAATCACTTTAAAGGGATATACTAGTATAGATGTTTAAATGAGCTTGAGATAATTGCAGACAACTTGAGGTCTTAATTAACAGATAGTTGTGGAAAGCATATTTGATGTAGTATAGATGTATAAATGGTTTTGAATTAATTGCAAGCAAGTAGAGGCTTCACTCTATTAACAGCTGATGGTAGGATAATACACTTAACCCCTTAACGATCGCAATTTAAAAATTCGAAATTCTTATTGGCACCACTTAAAAAGAAAAGAAATATTCACCTTATTTAATGACAGCAAAATGATACGATAATAAAGCCAGTTACAGTATTTTATAAATCTTGCAGGAATGAAACAATCTGTATAAAAAACACAGTCCGTGAATATCCCGGGAGCAAGAATTAAGGGATAACACTAAAACCATCGTGAAAACGACATTCTGACCATTCACAAATAAAAATATTTCGATTCGAACTAGTAATGTCTTTCTAAAATACATTCAATATGTACTACATCGAAATACGTCCAATAAATAAGATAAAAAGTTGTAAATAAAAATTCTGGTGTGTAATATTTTTTAAAAACTTGGGTAAAATTTCCAGCGGCTCTAGTGTTAAATTGGTAGAGTATATACGTATAATTGATTTTGAAATAATTACAAGGCAAGATGAGGCCTTGCACTATTAACAGTTTATGAAGGGGGAATACATGTTGTTGCGTATTATCCCTGCTTCCATGGTTTAATTTAATCGTTTTTACTTTGCGCTTCGCGCAAACGATTTTTTGTTGTTGTTTACATTTTGAATTTGTTAGAACTTTTTTGAATGGAACTTTTTCTTCGAACTGGAAAAATGCAGTATGAATATTATTAAGATATTATATTGATGAAAAGATATTAAATGTGCACAATAATGTTATTGTTTGTAATGTGAAAGTTAAAGTTTAAGTTAGTTAAAGTTTTTTATACATTTGTGCTTGAATTTACTCCGAAGACATGAAAATTTATTTGCTTAAGATACAGAATTCGCTTGATCTCCCTTTATACATGATCATAGGTAAGATTAATACATTCATGCTGTAGTTAAGATATTTTAATTTTTGAAAATGAACACTGATAGTTTAAATATCAGTATTATAAATAATATTGAAGGATTTTATAAACAGGGATAGATTCAATACATTTAGTGGGGGGGGGGGGGGTATAGTTATATATGTATGTAGGTATAAATGGTATATTTGAGATAATTACAGGCAAGAGGAGGTCTTACTCTATTAACAGCTAGTGGTGGGAAGCCTGTCGACTGTGGGCTCGGGTCCTGGACGTATCCGACACCGTCTGTTGGATTGGAAGCGTAGATGTCCATGGGTCCAGGGCTGTTGGTAGCCGGGAAGACTCGGTTGTTGGCCGGGGAAGGAGAAGCGGTCGCGAAACCCTGGTGAGGGCCGTAGTTGTTGATGACTGCAGTGACAATGAGGGGGAAAAAAGAAAAAGAAATTCACATTACAAATCAAATGCGAAATAAACACATTCTTAAAAATAGTGAGCATGACTTATAGAGCAAGTAGCAGCTGCACAAACCACCATTTCATCGACTTGGAGGCTTAAGTTCCAGGATTAGTCAATTTGCATAATAAAATACAAATTGTCTGCCATGTCATACCTTGGTGGAAAACATCTCCATGATTCCGATTTTAGTAGTTGACTGGTAGATTCAACATTGTGTTTTCCTGCATCCAGTACTCCAAATTTTTTATACTTTTGGGTGCAGGAAAACACAATGATAAGCCTACCAGTCAACTGTTAAAATTTGGCCTGCAATCACCAAGATATTCACCAAAATATGTCTTGGCAGACTAGTTGCATTTTAATTTCTTAACCTAATTGTATCCAATCCTGGATTCTCAGTTGCTAACTCGAAGGAGTGATGCAGTCATCTCCCGGTCTATAAAAGTGCTATTACACGTGTCGTGCTGTAGGCGTCAAATTGCAGGTGTCTCCATGTTATCCTATGGGACCAGGGGAGTCGCTTGGTAGTGCACGATTCTCTTTTGTCGGAGCGTCTTTGACTCCTGGAACGAAGCGAGTCGCCAGTAAGAGCCAATCAAATGCTTGGAAATCCAAATGATGGTAAAGACTCTTCTCGAACAGCCAATGAAATGCTAAGAACACGAAAAAACGCAGGCGATTTTTGTCGCTTGCAATTTTTACGTGTAATAGCACTTAAGGAGAAAACTTCGTGCTACTCTATTGAAATGTAACAAACAACACTAAGAAAAGTAGAGATTGCGTTAAAATGTTGTCCGCAAACAACTGTTTCGGAGTTTTTAAAACTCCATAATCGGTGCAGATTCAAGGAAAGCAAAAACACATGCAAAAAACTTTTAAAATGAGAACGAACAAATGAATGCGTCAAGGATTTGCCTCTTTTGCCTACTACCTTCTTTGGTTGTTTTTTTCCTCATTTTAATATTTATAATAATATGTTTTTGGATTTTTTTGGATTAGCACTGATGATGGATTTTAAAGACATTAAAATAGCTGTCTGCAGAAATATTTTAAGGCAATTTGTGCTTTTTATTATGTTATTTAATTACAGTTCATCAATGAGTATAACCTATCAATGAGCATGGCTTGTTAAAAATTATATAGGACACTATGAAAAATTGTACAATCATAATTGACTTCCGGACGTCGTATAATACTTGTACAGAAGAACTTGCAGTTTTCATATTTTATGAAAACTATCTACAAGATGTCCAGAGGATACAAAGAATGAATTATCCAATTGCACTCTTAGAAAAGCTCGTGGATTCTTATATATTACGCATATGTGCATTAAACATATTCCTTAATTTCTTTCGCCTATCTTTATTCTAATAATTGTCTGTAAAAAATGCCATAAAATGTCATCCACAGAACGTCTATAGTTGTGAAATTTTGACAACCTGAGTCCATTCTTTGATAGTCCAAGAGTCGACAGCACAAAAACCTAAGGTATCTAGCACAAGAAAAAAACATTTATTGTATGGAAGAGTAGAAATAGGGGAATCTAATGATCCATGTCTGCCGGGAGTGAAGTGATCCATAAGACAAACACTTATACCACAAGTGGTTGCCTCGTAGGTTTGTCATTGTGCTTGTTCCGCAGTTGATTATAAAACAAACACAATGATAAACCTATGAATCAACCACAAGTGGTATTAATTTTTGGCTTATGTATCACTCTACTTCCGGCAGACATGGATCATTAAAGTGCTATTACACGTAAAAATTGCAAGCGACAAAAATCGCCTGCGTTTTTTCGTTTTCTTAGCATTTCATTGGCTGTTCGAGAAGAGTCTTTGCCATCATTTGGATTTCCAAGCATTTGATTGGCTCTTACTGGCGACTCGCTTCATTCTAGGCGTCAAAGACGCTTCGACACAAGAGAATCGCGCGCTAATCAACCGACACCCCTGGTCCCATAGGATAACATGGAGGCTCCTGGAATTTGACGCCTGCAGCAGAACACGTGTAATAGCACTTTTAGATTCCCCTATTTCTACTCTTCCATAAAATAAAGAACTTTTTCTTGTGTTCGATATCTCAGGTTCTTCTGCTATCGGCTCTCGGACTAAGACTGCTTACATGATAACTTTAACCTCCAGAGGATGTCGGCTGGTCTAGATAGGATATTCACAAATTGTTTTGAGAAATTCGGTGAACATACATCTGACAATGATGAAAACAATTTTTGGTATAACGAGTTTAGAAAGAAACCCAAGGATTGTTCTTAAGGTTTATTAAAGCTTTTTTGTATTCAAGTTTTAAAAAAGTTATAAAATCGCAGAATACGTAATGAATGCTCGGAAAATTTCCAAGCCGAATTTGAGTCAAATTTATTGCAACTAATTCCTTCAAACAAGTCAATCACTTAAAAATGCTCAAATTATTTTAATGCAAATGATTTAAGTTAAATATTTATGAAAATTTCTCAATTTCTTGGTCACATTGCTTTGAAACATTTTGAAAATTCATATGAAAATAACACTTATTTTATGAATAAGTAAGCCTAAATGTTGTCTTTTGTTGATTTGATTTTAAAAAAAAGACAGCTTTTAAAAATAAAGTCTAAAATGTAAAAACATTGCACAGTTTAGTTACTATGAGGAAAAGAATACAAATCCACATACAGGGTGTCCAGCAAATAACACCCTGATTTCAAAATTAAATTTCTCAAAAACAAGGATCAATAGAATTATACAGTAAACGGTTTGTTTATCAGGTAAGCTGTAAAAATCTTATACAAAAGTTTCGAACGGTAAATATTTTGAATAGATTGTGTTCTGATCGCAAAGAATGCTTTGATTTGACATTTTTCTTGCTTTAGATTGCTGCCAGAGAATGTGTTTTTCGGCTTAGAGTGCCATATTTCATAGTTTTTTGAAATTAAATTTTTGAAGTGTCGAAATTCTAAAACTTTACTTCGAAAAATCTTTAAAATATTGCACTGTAAGCTGAAAAATTATTTCTCTGCAGGCAATCTAAAACAAGAAAAACGTCAAATCAAAGCATTCTATACAATCAGAACGCAATTTTTTCAAAATATTCACTGTTTGTAATTTCTGTATAAGATTTTTACAGCTTACCTAATGAAAAAACCGTTTACCACATATTACTATCGATCTTTGTTTTTGAGAAATTTAATTTTGAAATCAGGGTGTTATTTGCTGGACACCCTGTATGTAGTCTCAGGTAACGACGAGGTTAAAAGTTATTGGCCCACTAAATGCGCATTTTCCTTACTTAAATTCAAATTCAATTCTTAATTCTCAGATTTTAATCTTAACACAGGCGGGATAAAAATTCATTAAAAATTACGTCATAATTTTAGAAAAATATTTCACCTTAATTAATGAAAGTATTGGTTCCATTTAAAACAGAAAGTCATATTCACTAGAGGAAACATTTCACTTTGCTAAAATTAGGATTTAAGTTTTTATTAGCATCCGATGCTATTTCTTTCAGACAAGCTAAAAATGTCGTGTCATCAGCCCTGAATTTTCTAGTCAACCGATTTTGATAATTATTTTTTTAAATGAAAGCTATTTATTTGTAGTTGTGCCCATTTTAATTATTTTTTAATTTATTTCCATTTTTATATTTTATTTTTAATTTTAAAAGCTTTTTCATGACATTTCTTCAAAATGGTGGCAACACAGTTTAGCTTTTCTCTCGATAATAAAAATTTATTTTCTAAAATGATTGCGTATAATTATGCATTAATTGAGTTTAAAAAATATATATTTACTGAGAAATAATATTAATAATGTAAATAAAATGACAGAAAATAATTTATGATAAAAATTAATGTCTAAATCAAAATAAGAGAAATTTCAAATGAGGAAAAATATGTCATTCACCAACAGATAAAAGGGAATTACAATATTATTATGGAGGCTTTTTTCATAAACAGTAACTTTTAAAGAACATTTGAAGAGAAAATGACGTCACTATTTAAAACATTGTATTTTTACTCATAACGATATTAGGTACTACTCTGTTATCCCGTCGACCAATTTCGCCAAATTATACAAATCGCCACATTAATAGCCAAACTATACATATTGACATAATTTTTATTTTAAATAACGAAAAAAAATAAATAATTAGTAGAATATTAATAAAAATATTAATAAAAATCACTTAATGACAGTTTAAACACATGAATCGTATTTAATGTCATTGAATGTGACATTCACGATCATCCATTATTGGCCTTTAATCTTATAGTTTGGCGATAATTTTTTGGTCGATGGGATAACCTAGTAGTACCCGATATTATTATTTTTTTTTCTTTTTTTTAAGTAAAGCTATTTTTCTGTGAGTGCATATAAAATAAAATTTTTGGATTTCGCCGGCACTCATATTACAATTTTAACTGTAGATGTGCGAATATATGAATGCAAAATTGTAACTGGCAAATTTGACATTTACTTTGTAAATATATTTATTATATATTGATTCAATTATGTAATTACTGTTGCTTTTTTTTTTAATCAAATCGATCGGGTCTTTTAAACATTTTATTCGTCGAATTCGACGGGATTCCATTCGTTTTATTGTTAAATTGCATTTCCTTTTACTCAGAGTCTATAAAAAAACGTTTAAACTAAAGAAAAAAATCCGTTTTTGATGAATCTAGTCGATGAAGAAGTAGCACGTCAAATTGTATCTCTTTATTATTCCGCAATTCCAATGTCTCAGAGAGAAATTGCTATTCAATTGGGTATTTCACGCCGTTCTGTTTTCTATTATATTGATAAACACAAGA